>AWUE01012622.1:0-31180 GCA_001974825.2 Corchorus olitorius
TATATATTGGTTGAGATTTTTGTTGCTTTATATATGATAATTGTTTAGAGTATTCCTTTTGATCTCTGTTTTAATCTATGTTGCTGTTTTGATGGATTGAGCCGGCACTTTCTTGATAAATTAAGTTAGCATTAGCTAGATCAAGTCGAGGATTAATCACCCAGGTTTGGTTGTTTGTAGCAATTGGTTGAGAATTAACCACTCCTTCCAAGGGAGATAAGGGACTTTGAGTGAGAAATTACTCTTTGTGCTTGTATAAATTACTAGTTCTTAATGCTTTGTTGCTTGGTAAATCTTTAAGCCTTAACCGGTAATTGATTTGTTAGGTTAACAATAGGGGTAATTTAAGCCTTAACCGGTAATCTTATCTAATTAAGGTAATTTAGGAATTAATTCCGACAAGCTATTCTTCGTTTTCATAATTATTAGATATCAATGATCCATGTTATAATTGTCAAGAGGGATATTAATTCTATGTTGGAGGTTTTTATTAATTGTTTTCTTGATTATTCACTGCTATCTTGTTAATTGTTTTCTTTAATTTTCTTGATTGCTTTCTTAGTTAATTTAATTGCTAGTTTGATTAGGTTTAATTTCACTATAAAAATTCTCTTTAATTTGTTTAATTGTGTTAAGAAAAAGATTATTAACCTATTTCTCTGTAGGTTCGACCCCTACTTGCCCTATCTGCTTTAGTTAGGAATTTGTTGGGAATTTTATTTTTATGATTTGCTGACGACCGATCAGTTAGCTATGGTTCGGGTTGGCTTAATTTGATGGGGGTTAGGAACATAGTTTGAGGAAAGCGATTCTGAGTTCGAAACCAAGGGGAAGGATTGAGCTAGATTTGAGATTTCGAGGGCTAATTGGCGATGAACGGATCTCTGGTGCGGCTAGATGTGGCGGATTGTGGATGACTTTGGTTAAGAAGGCGGTGGCTAGGGTTTCCTTAGCAGAGGGATTTAAGTCGAGAAAGGGGAGAAGTCGAGGAGGAAGAAGAAATCCGGGAAAGTTAGGGCCAGATTTGAGTGTGTAAGACGAGGGGAAGTCGGATTTGAGGTGTTTCGGCTCCAAAGGCATGGCAGCTCCACCACATGGCGAAATCCGGCGGCCCCAAGGGATGAGCAGCGATGATATGATGATGTGGGGAGTTAGGGTTTAGGTTTAGTGAAGAGGAGGAAGGAGAAAACGTTGAGAAAGAAGGGTTCGATCGAAAGGAGGTTTTATACCAACCAAAACGGCATCACTTCAGTCCTGGATTAAGTGGAGTTCATCAATTCATGTAAGATTTCTAATTTCTTTCAATTAAGTCCCCAATTTCATGCATTTAAATCCCATAATTTGTTAATTGGTTCACATAAAGAATAAAATTTGTCTCCATTTTCATTATAGTCCCTGATTTTGGGTTATGTTTGTTAATTGATGCAATTTGATCCCTGCTTTATTAAATTTGACCCATGATTTTAGAAATTATGCTACGATTTTGTAATTAAGTGCTTGATTTATATTATTGGTATTTAATTTGTGCTTTTTGTTTTTGAATTATGCTAATAAAATGTGGAAATTGGGATTTAGGCTAAAAGATTGAATTTTTAAGTGAAAATTGTGTTTGTCATGGTCAATTGATTTTGAAATCTTGATGATCAAGTTGGAAGTAATTTAAATTGATTTCATAATTTCGAATTGATTTAATTTGGATTTGAAAAATTAAGGTTTTGATTTAAAGCTATGATTTTTCCTTAAATTTAAAATGACTTGAGGATGACATGTTAAGACACTTTGGGTCATTTTTAATTCTTGGAAAAAACAAAGCTTGGAGTTAAAAACCCAATTTTCCAAATTTGAAAATAACTTAAAAGAAATTAGTGAATCCTTTTAAATGCCTTTTAATTTGGGATTAAGATTTTCAGTCTAAATATTTGATTTCCTAAAATTAGATTCAATTATTTTCCTTTAGCTTAGATTCAAATTGTTCTTGTTTTGGTCTTTGAATTTAGATTTACATCTTGATTTGTTTATATGCCTCATGAACTTCGCTAATGATTTTCTTAGTGTGCAGAAAAGGTCCCCAGTATACCCAGTCCGACCTATAAGTTTTTATTTCTTTTAATTATTGTTAATTTGTTAATTGGTCCAATTGGGTTTTGGTTTGTAATAATTTAGTAAGATAGAATTTAATCGCATGCATATCATATTTACCTGTCATTGATTATATCTGTTTGCATATCATGCCACCATTATAAGTTTCGATTAATAAAGGGGCGTTTTAATTATGACGGGCTAATCTCGGGTAAAGGTGCTCGGGCACGACCTCTCGGGATTTTGCCCGAGATTGAATGACCTTTACGAATATCTCCGGAGGACCGGGCTATTTAGGTCCTTTTTATTAATCAACTAATAAACTGGAATTTGCATTCATCATTTCATACATGCATTAATATTTAGGTCAAAGTTGAAGAAAAATAAAAAAAGAAGAAAAGAAAAAATGAAAAAGAATCAATAAACAATTGTCTTTTATGATGACGAGTGGATTCTAAGTAAGTGTACTCGGATACGAATTCTTGGTTTCCGCTCCGAGATTGAGTTATACTCGAAATACTCCCATAATGCGTGGGAAGGGTTTCAAGTTAATTTCAAGTATACAGTTGTTTATTAATAAACTAAAATTCACCAATTCATGCATCATTAAGCATTCATAGTTTCTAGGAATTAACAAGAATTAAAGAAGTAAAATGGCCATTTCCTTTAAAACATACTAAAAGCAACCTTTTGTTATTGATCTACAATTATATCTAGTTTGGCTTAGAGGTACTGTCACTTGACGGGCGTGTCGGGGGTGCTGATCCTTTCCCGGGCGTAAATGACTCCCGAACCTAAGTCTAGGTGACAAGACCGGACCCATAGGTTTAGTGGATCCCATGCCAAGCACTGGACCTCATTAGACTGATTAAGACAATTAGGTGGCTAATCACACCTTAGAAAAAAGATTAGTGACGACTTCATTTCCCAACGTCGTTTCGACAGGGTTCCCCGGACCCGAAAGTTTCGACACTAGAACATTCTTTTTTTCTCATTGTTTTTTGTTTGTTTATCCCTTTTTGGCAGTTTGTTTGTCTTATTTTGGACCATTTTTGGCCCACTTTACTCGAAAACATTTGGAGCCATTTTTGTTATTGTTAAGAAGTAATAAACAGAAACTAAACTTGCTTTTATTCCCATTCCATGGCTTTTCTACATTTCCTTTTTAAAGGAAGTACACAAAAGTAGAAATAAACCCTCCACGTGACTCATCTTTTGTCACTTCTTGCTTCAAACTTTAAATCCCTCCAAAGGCCACTGCAAAATAAAGGACAAAACAAGAGAGTTAGTAGGCAATTAATCCGAACTTGCAAGCCAAATTTAGGACATGATACAATCAAATACATAGAGAACCATAGAGCAGAAATACAATCCCTGACAGAGGCCACCAGATTAATATGGGAGTATCAAAGTATTCAAAATCAAGGGCAGGCATGAAAGTAGAGCAAGAGGGTACAACAATGACTAAAAGCTTACAATAGCAAATTGGGCAAAGTAGAGTGCAAAAATGACATGCTTAAAGCATAGAAGACGCACAAGTTTACAGCCAATCAAAAGCAGGGAAAATGCCACTACATATCATCAAATCCCCATTACAATAAGCCAACACAAACAATTTGCAGAATTACCACTTCAGCCATTCCACTCATCACAAAGAAACAAAAAGAACTGCAAACAAAATGCACATGCACTTTAGTTGGTGCAAGAACCAACTCTGTTACAGTCTCTTTATTGGTCGGGTTTAAGAGAGAGGGGAGAGAGGAAGGTCATGAAGGCATTTCCAGGGCTGTCCACGGCGTTGAAGCGGTGGGAAAAGAGTTGTTGCAGCGCCAGCTTTGAGAGAAAGAGAGAGGAGATCGAACTTCGAAGAGAGAGAGAGTGAAGACGGAAAAGAAAGAAAGAAAAGAGAGGAAATAGAGAAGGTTACCGATAGCCTAAACGACGCTGTTTGGAGTGAGGTATGGTTTGTAACCATCTCAATTTGGTCCTGATTTATTGTTTCATTGATCAGGTCCTGCCTGAATTATTATTATTATTATTATTATTATTATTATTATTATTAAATTAATTAAGCTTAGAATTAATATGAAGAATAAGTTGATATTAAATTAGTTTCGATCAAAGTTCAAAATAGTTTTTATTTAAAAAATAAGTTAGTTTAAACATAGATAATTTAGGTTCAGGTCACTTTAATTCTTTAAAAAAAATCATCATTTGCATTCACATTTATTTTCATATAAGTTGTCGCAAATTATTACTGTCATGCGAATTAATTAAAAGGACCCGATGATAGGATGATTAATTGGGATTTGGACACCTGTTGTCGGTCTCAATTCATCGTTCCTAGGCTTGGAACATCTGAACGGGGGTCTTATCCATTATTAGTGGAAGGCACCTGGACAGTGTTTCTCGTATAATTACTCAGTAAAATTTGCATTAACCGGAATTCATGCATCATGTTCATTCATACATATGGAAATTAGAATTAGTAATTACTATTAAATTCAAAATTAAAATGAAAAACTTTGTTTTCAAAAACTCAAAAGATTTGTGTTTGTCATTACTCTGCTCAAGTTTTTCTTTTTTTAATTAAAGCCAAGAGTCAACTCTTCATTTTTGCAAGGAAACGAAACAAATTTTAAAAAATCAATGTTTTAGTTTTATTTAAGAAAGGTAACTTGTCATAAGAAATAAAAGAGATAAATGAAAGGAAAATAAAATTTGTTTTAAAAAAAACTAAAAAAAAGCGATTTTATAAGATGGTAATCCCAAATTCTTAAGTTAAATAAAAGAACTCAAAAAGGAAAGAAGAAAAAAATTTTAAAATTAAAAAGAGTTTTCAAACCTAAATAAAATGATAAAAAAGATTAAAAATTCAAAAAAAAATCAAAATATATGTTTTTTTTTTCAAAGAAATTCCACAATTCAAAATCAACCAAGTTTTGTTTTCAAAGGGAAGGTTCTCACCTTATTTTCAGTTCTTCAAGAGGGGAAGGTTCCCATTTTCGGTTTATCTAAAAAAAAAGAGTCATTTTTATCCTGTTTTTCTTAAAATCCTTTTATGAGGAGCCTAGAAGAGAACAAACATCAAAACGGGGATAAGAGAATGATCAAAGGGTCTGGTCATTTCTTTTGAATCCCTAACAGTTTTTTTTTAAATATACAAACACTCATTTGTGCTTGTGTAACTTTGTCTTTAAGATCAGTAAAGGATTTATTTTCTTTAAACCACCAAAAATTTAGGAATAAAGACAACCAATGATAGAAACTCACAAGTTAACTCTAGACCAGTCAGTGCCATCACTTTGACGGGCGTCGTGGGGATGCTGATCCTTCCCCACACGTACAAGGCTCCCAAACCCTTAAACTCTGGTTAAGTAGGTCATTTATTAGGTTTAAGTGTTACAATCTCCAAGATTAGGTTAATATTAAACTTAATAATCCGATAGGTGGCTAATCACACCTAGGTTTAAAAAAAACATTAGTGGTGACTCCTCCTTTAAAGTCATTTGGACAGAGTTCCCTGAACTCAAACGTTTCGGCAGCTTCGCGACTCCGTTGGGGACTGTTGAACTGAATGCTAGTTTAGAATTAACTAGGGTTTTATATTTGGTTGTTAACTTGTTGCTTATTTTTGTCTGTCCATGCCTATTTATGTTTATTCATAACTTTATATTTTATTCATATATTCATTTATATTCATTGCTTCTCTTGGGGGTAGTTTAGTAATTCGGTTGGGTATCTCTGGTAAAGGTTTGTATGTTCCTTCACATACTAATAACTTGCATCTGCATTATGTTGGGCTTATGCCCATTGGGTCCAACCCATTACTTTGGGCTTAATGTAAGCCTTATATGGCTTAGTTAATTGGATGGCCATGATTTAATGGTGATGAGATGATCCAATGGCCAAGAATAAAACCTAAAGAAAAAAGGGTTTTGTTTTATTTAACCGACTTTGGCTTTGCTATTTAAAGCCATGAATTGCAATCAATTTTGAGCGGCGGAAATTTTTGCAATTGAAAGAAAAAGAAAGCAGCGGCAATTTGTTAATTGCGATAAGTGAGCGGAGCGAGATCCTTTGCGATTGCGAGGAGCGACGACGCGTGGTGAACTCAAAGGTGAAGCCTTTGTGTTTTCTAGCAAGAAGCTTGCTAGTGGGTTGAAGAAAAATTATATTTTTCTTGTTCTTGCTCCATAGAGAGTGCAAGGGAGAGAGATAAGTGTGCAACAAATTGGGTTTCTTTGGGGTTTGATTTCTTGGTGATCCAAAGAGGTAAATCCTTGTTTTTAGTTCCAATTTGTTGGTGTTTAGGCTTTGGGCAATTAGCTCAGACTTGAACTCTTGTAATTACTTATTTCTCTTAGTGGATTTTTATCCGGTTTTGCCCCGTGGTTTTTCCCTTCACACTGAAGGATTTTCCACGTAAATTTGGTGTTCTTTATTTTATTGATTGTTGCCAGCTTCGTATTACTGCTTGCTTGGTTGAGATATATATGCTTGGTGGATTAGTTAATTTATTTTAACTGCTTTGCATCATTGGTTTGGATATTGTTGTTGGTTTGTTGTTGTGGGTATTAATATTTATTTTGCTTCTGCGTGTGCATATAGTACAGGGCCTCCTAACAACTGGTACCAGAGCTTCAGGTTACAGCTTTGAATCATGGAGAGTGATAGTGGTTCCATGATGAAACTAACAGCTACAAATTTTAATATTTGGAAACCGATGATGGAGGATCATCTATACTGCAAGGACTTGTTTGATCCGGTATTGGGTGATTCGGGTAAACCAAGTGATGTGTCAGATGATGACTGGAAGAAGCTTGATAGGAAATCGTTGGGCACAATAAGAAAATGAGTTGACATTAGTGTCTTTCACCATGTGGCGCAAGAGAAAAGCGCACATGCTGCTTGGGAAAAATTTGGTGCATTGTATGAGAGGAAAAGCCCCATGAACAAGGCTTTTGGAGTCAGAAAGCTTTCCAATATGAAGTATAAAGAGGGACAATCCATGGCCGAGTACTTGAGTGACTACCAGGAGATGTTAAATCAGTTAATGACTATGAAGATTGATCTTGGAGAAGAAGTTAATGCTTTGTTTCTATTGGGTTCTATGCGGGAGAGTTGGGATACGTTAGTTGTTACAGTCACTAACTCTGCTCCTGACAAGAAAGTAACTGTGGAGATAGCAAAAGATGCTTTGTTGAATGAAGAAGCAAGACGAACCAATACAGAATCTGGGTCTAATCAAGCACTTGTCCAGGGTTTCGGAGTACATCCAAGAACCGATCCAAGTTCAGGGAACCAGTGAAGTGTTATCACTGTGGTAAAGTTGGTCACTTCAAGCGAAACTGCAAGCTCATGAAGCAAGAGCGGAAAGATGGAAAAAGCAAGAAGAATTCTGAGGAAGAAAGCAATGTGACTGTAGTTGTTTCTGATGAGGAGACAGTTTCATTGATTTGTGGACATGGTGATTCTAACCATGTAGCTGATCCTTCTATTGAGTGGATTGTTGACACAGGCGCGGCATATCATTGTGTTCCCAAAAGGGAGTGTTTACAACTTACAAAGCATGAGACTTTGGTGAAACCAGGATGGGAAACAAGAGTGTGTCGCAGATTGTGGGGATTGGTGACATTGTTGTTCAGAGTAGTACTGGTTGCACATTAACTTTGAAGAATGTGAGACACATTCCAGATTTGAGAATGAACTTGCTTGCAATTAATGTCCTCGCTAAGGAAGGATATGAGAGTCGGCAAAAGGATGGACAGTGGAAGCTTTTTTATGGGTCTTTACTAGTTGCAAAGGGAAGTTTATGTTGCACTATGTACAAGACTTTGTTGAAACATTGTGGCAACAATGTCAATGTAGTGGAAGATGATGCTTCACCAAATTTGTGGCATAACCGGCTGGCACATTTGAGTGAGAAAGGGTTGCTGCTTTTGGCGAGACAGTCCCTCATTCCTGTACCCTCAGCCAAAGGTAAAGGTTTGACTGTTAACTCTTGTGATCATTGTTTATTTGGTAAGCATCATAGAGTTTCTTTCCGTATACCTGCTACTAGGAAAGAAAATAAATTGGAATTGATTCATTCTGATGTATGTGGTCCCATGGAGGTGGAGTCTTTAGGTGGTAATAGATACTATGTTACTTTTATTGATGATGCTTCACAGAAAACTTGGGTGTTTTGTTTGAGATACGAAAGCCAGGTACTACTGGTTTTTCAAGACTTTCATGCCATGGTTGAAAGGGAAACAAGGTTACCCTTGAAGTGTATTCGGATAGATAATGGTGGTGAGTACACATCCAATGACTTTGCTCCATATTTTTCAAAGCATGGGATTAGGCATGAGTTGACAGAACCTGGAACAGCCCAACATAATGGTGTAGCTGAAAGGATGAATCGCACCATTGTGGAGAGAGTGAGATGCATGCTAAGGATGGCTAAATTGCCTAAGGCATTCTGGGGTGAAGCAGTCAAGGTTGCTTGCTACCTTATCAACAAGTCTCCATCGGCTCCTTTAGGCTTTGCCATACCGGAGAAAGTATGGTGAGGTAAAGATCCTTCATATGCTCATTTGAAGGTATTTGGATGCAAGGCTTTCTTGCATATGCTTGAAGAACAAAGATCAAAACTTGATAGTAAAGCCACCCCTTGTATATTTGTTGGCTATGGTGGTGAGGAGTTTGGTTATAGGTTTTGGGATCCAGAAAAGAAAAAGATTGTTAGAAGCAGGGATGTTGTCTTTCATGAACATGAGACCATAGCTGATTTTGAGAAGAAGGAAAAGACTTCTCGGGTTGTTCATGATGATGATGATTTGATAACAACAACAGTTCCACAAAGGGAAGCCATAGTTGTGGAGATAAACAAGGTACAAAACTTGGTACAGATGAGCCAGCTATAGGTAATGATGAGTTGGATTATGATGATGACATTGCACAGCCAAATGCAGTGGGTATTGAGCAGGGGGAGCAACCACCCCTACCTGAAAACATTGAGCCTCAGCTTTGGAGATCGACCAAGGGGCATATTCCATCCACCAGGTAACCTAGTTCTGAGTATCTTTTGCTTACTAATGAGGGAGAGCCAGAGAGCTTTCGTGATGTGCAGTCTACTTCAGATAAGCAGCGATGGCTGGAAGCAATGCAAGAAGAAATTGATTCCTTTGCAGAAAAATGGCACCTATGAGTTGGTTGAGCTTCCAAAAGGTAAAAGGCCACTTAAGAACAAGTGGGTGTTCAAGTTGAAGAAAGATGGTAACAAGCTAGTGAGGTACAAAGCTCGTTTGTTGGTAAAGGGCTTCGCACAGAAAGCGGGTATTGACTTTGATGAGATTTTCTCTCTAGTTGTAAAGATGAGTTCCATTCGAGTTGTACTTGGGCTAGCTGCAAGTTTGAACCTTGAGATTGAGCAACTTGATATTAAGACTGCATTCTTGCATGGCGATTTGCAAGAAGAAATTTATATAGACCAACCAGAGGGTTTTGAGGTTTAAGGGAAGGAACACATGGTTTGCAGGTTGAAGAAGAGCTTGTATGGATTGAAACAAGCTCCGAGGCAGTGGTACAAGAAGTTTGATTCCTCTATGGTGAGTCATCTTTTTACAAGAACTGCAGCAGATCCTTGTGTTTATTTTTGATCATTTGGTAATGATTTCATTACTCTCTTGCTCTATGTTGATGATATGTTGATTGTTCGGCAAGAAGTTGAATTGATTAGTAAGTTGAAAGATGATTTGTCTAGGTCTTTTGATATGAAAGATTTAGGTCCAGCTAAGCAGATTTTGGGTATGGATATTATCCGATACAAGAAAGCTGGAAAGCTGTGGTTATCACAGGAAAAGTATGTTGAACGAATACTGAAGAGATTCAACATGCAGGATGCTAAGTCAGTCAGCACACCACTAGCTAATCATTTCAAGTTGACCAAGAAATCTTGTCATGTGAGTGAGAAAGAGAAAGATGAGATGTCAGTTATTCCCTATTCCTCTGTAGTGGGTTCATTGATGTATCTCATGGTTTGTACACGACCTGACATTGCTCATGCAGTTGGTGTAGTGAGCAGGTTTCTTTCCAATCCAGGAAGTATTCACTGCTGGGAAGCGGTGAAGTGGATTTTCAGATACTTGAGAGGTACTTCAAAGATGTGCTTGAGTTTTGGGACTACACAGACATTTCTTGAAGGGTTTACTGATGCAGACATGGCGGGTGATCTTGATAGTAGGAAATCTACTTCAGGTTACATTTTTACTTTTGCGGGGGGAGCTGTTTCTTGGCAGTCTAACTTGCAGAAGTATGTTGCCTTGTCGACAACAGAGGCTGAATATATTGCAGCTACCGAAGCAGGTAAGGAAATTCTTTGGATGAAAAGATTTCTTCATGAATTGGGTTTGAGTCAGAAAGAGTATGTGGTATTTTGTGATTGCCAGAGTGCTTTAAATTTGAGTAAGAATACCATGTACCATGCTAGGACAAAGCACATTGATGTTCGATACCATTGGTTGCATATGGCAATGGAAGAGCGAGAGCTACAGTTGAAGAAGATTCACACCGATAAGAATGTTGCGGACATGTTAACCACAGTGGCTCCTAGGGAGAAACTTGAGTTGTGCAGCAACTTGGCCGGGATGGATACCTTGACCAAGGCAAACTTGAAGTGAAGCAGGTTGTGTGACACATCTCCTCCGTATGGGGTTGGACGGGGAGATTGTTGGGCTTATGTCCATTGGGTCCAACCCATTACTTTGGGCTTCATGTAAGCCTTATATGGCTTAGTTAATTGGATGGCCATGATTTAATGGTGATGAGATGATCCAATGGCCAAGAATAAAATCTAAAGAAAAAAGGGTTTTGTTTTATTTAACCGACTATGGCTTTGCTATTTAAAGCCATGAATTGCAATCAATTTTGAGCGGCGGAAATTTTTGCAATTGAAAGAAAAAGAAAGCAGCGGCAATTTGTTGGTGTTTAGGTTTTGGGAAATTAGCTTAGACTTGAACTCTTGTAATTACTTATTTCTTTTAGTGGATTTTTATCCAGTTTTGCCCCGTGGTCTTTCCCTTCACACTAAAGGGTTTTCCACGTAAATTTGGTGTTCTTTATTTTATTGATTGTTTCCAGCTTCGTATTACTGCTTGCTTAGTTGAGATATATCTGCTTGGTGGATTAGTTAATTTATTTTAACTGCTTTGGATCATTGGTTTGGATATTGTTGTTGGTTTGTTGTTGTGGGTATTGCTATTTGTTTTGCTTACGCGTGTGCATATAGTACAGGGCCTCCCAACACATTGCACACTACTGGAAAATACCGCATTGCATTTCTTCACATATTTTTGCGGCGCTTTACCCTAAAATACAGTTTTGGATCTTTTTTAAAAAATATATATATAATTTATTAAATTAAATATAGCGGCATTTAAACGCCGCTATATTGGAAAGGTGTTTTTAAAAAAAAATAAATTATTAAATTAAATACAGCGGCATTTAATCACCTCTATATTGCTGCGTTTAAACGCTCCTATATAGTAAAGGGAATTTAAAAAAAATAATTTACTAATTTTACAGTTGCTACATACATTATTATTACTTTTCATTACTTTTCAACTTTGTCTACATATATCAGATCAGATAAGAATAAAAAGAAGAGATCAGAAATTGATAATGATAGTGATGATAAACTGATTAACAAATTGACTTGTCATCAATTGGCGTCTGTTTGTATCAATAAAAGATATATGACGAGCAACACGTCTCACTCCAACACGTAGCTCTCCATTTTCGCCTCAAGAGTTTCCCCTCTTGATAAGCACACACCAACAGGAGGAAAGGGACACGAGCTTTAACATGATCCAGTAGTAATTCCTAGCATGGACTTTGCCTAAAACAATAATAAGTCAGACGGATAGACTATAATATAGCATATTCATAAATTAGCCACTTGTTTCATTAATTTAAATGCACAGATCTGTGACATAAGTACACTAAAAAGGCACAGATTTGTAGTACTTCAGTTTCAAAGAAAATTTATAGTTTGAGAACTCAGTTTTTACCTGAAAGGACAGACGTTGGCATTGTATGTGAAGGAGTATAACAAACCAGAACATCTTATCATCAGGTGGAAGGAACCCAAGCTTATCAGCTAGTGTTTTGATGCCAAGTCCTGCAGGAGGCACCAAGCGTAAACGCCCAAAAATAATAGCTACAAGTGTTCGTAGACTTATTCTTGAACTTCTTGGCCCCGGGCCTGCAAAATAAAACATGAAAGGCTGCAATTCATCAAAGTTCTTCCCTGAACATGGAGTTAGAATCATGAAACATCAATTAGAATTATAAAACAAATTTGTACTGAACATAAAGCACGTTGATGGTATAAAAACAAGGCCTAACAGCAACTAGCACTATACAAAATTTTATGTAGGTGTATAATGAAACAATAGTTAAAAAGATGTTTGACATCTTTTTGACAAAAAGATGTTTGACATACCAACAAGAGGTTGGATCAAATGATAAGTGGCTTGTTCTAGCTTAAGCAGGTCTCAGGTTCGAGACCTTGCGTACGCAGTTGCCCCTGTTGGGAGACTCACCCACCATAACCAGATGGACGACGCGAGTCGGAACCGGATTAGTCAGGACTTACCGAATGGATAAAAAAAAATGTTTGACATACCATCAACAAGGTTCCCTCCTAATGCTAACAAAATGCACGGAATCATGGCTTCCCTGTTGACATCAAACATCATTAAACCATGACGAAATGGAATATGAAGAACTTTTCATGGGACTATGAAAAACATACCCAAGAATAATGCCAGCTGTCAGTGAAGAAATAAAGTGGAGCATTAGATGTAATCAATTTCTTTAGAACAGGCACTGCACCAATGACCATGGCTAGGATCTGCATCAAGTACATTTATAGGAAAATTTAAATAAAGGGAAAATTACCAAAAAAAATGGGGAAAACACTTCCTTAAAGAGACATAATTCACTAGATCCACCAATGGTGAGTTCATGAAAGAGAAACCAACAAAAGACGTAAAACTTACTATTAAATATTAGTAAAAAGTCTATGCTATACGCTCTTAGAATTCTATTGGCAACAGGTGAAAGTCCCTATGAATTCAAATAATAGAAAACAAGCAAATTTTGACATGCTACCCACAACTTAAGTGATTAATTGCAAAAACCACTCTCAAATCTCTCTAGTCACGACGCACAATGATTATCTACTCTCTCACTGAAGACAAAGTGCTCACAGAGTAATTTACTTTCTTCTTTCTTTCTTTTTTTTGGTGACTAGAGAGTAATTTACTTCACCATCCGATGATCATACTTCAACACATTATGCAATGATAAACATACAAGAGACAGCTTGTTCTAGCTTTGTATCACAATGGCTTTCATTTTTTAACAGCAAGCAATCTATAAAGAAGAAATGCATAAAACCAGCATGATGAAATATGGAAATACTGAAAGTGACAGTGAACTACATCGACTGTATATGTCACGCCCTGAACCCAATAGAAAACTCCATCTCTCTGTCTGGTGGAAGACCAGGCAAGTCCTCCGGAAAGACATCTAAAACGTCTTGCACAATAGGTATACTATTCAAACTAGGCAATTCACCATCAAGGTTGTTTTGGACAGAAAAGAGAAAAGCTAAACATCCACTTTTCAACAATCGTCTAGTTTGCAGCACAAAAACAATTCTATGAGGAGAATTAGCAAGGTTACCATCAAAACTAAATTTCTCGAGGCCAGGGATGCGAAAGTCTATCCTTTTCCTATGTCAATCTAAGACGACATAATAGCTATCCAACCAATCCATTCCCAATATAACGTCAAATCCATGCATAGCTAAGACAACCGAATCAGCAGGTAAACTCATTTCCGCAATATCACCAATACAAGATAATGTACATCCAAACTCTCTGCAACGTTGGCGGTACGAACAGTCGTTCCGATTTTACTAATCTTAGGCGGCGTATTACAATACATCACAAAATTCATAAGCAATTCGATTATCAATAAACCAATTATCACAAACATAAGTATGCATATGCACTCCTATTCTACCCATTCTTCACTCATCACGAAATTCGTCCCTACCTGGCTCTGATACCACTAAATTGTCACGCCCCGAACCCAAGGCTCAGAACACAACAACGCCACACACTCATGAACTGAAACTCATGAGCATGTAAGGCTAACGTACAATCAAACAAGTTTAAAAGTGTAAAATCTTTAAAACCTCTTAATGTTAGAAAATTTTTTGAAAACAAGAGAGAAAAACAAGACTTTGAGGAGCCAAGCTTTCTCAAATACAATATTGTCTAACTATCTCAAACAAGTTGTATTTGGGATACAACAAAGCCGCTTAAGCACAACCAGAGAGAAGTAGAATTATTGGTGTGTAAAAATGGGGAAAACAAGTTCTTATTTATAGAACGTGATCAGAAACATCTTTTCAAGGTTTGTTCATCAACAGATATCTATTAAACTTGAAAAAAAATGCCTTTATCCGAAAAATACTTATAGGAAAAAAAATTTAAGACTTAGTAAAAATTCTAAGTCATTTAAGAGCCCAAGGCCCAAGTGCCCAAGTGCCCAAGTGCCCATCTTTTGACTAATAAAATTAGTCTTTTAACTAAGCCCATTAGTAGGAGAATCAAGCCCAAATGACTTAGAACCCCCACTTGGCCCATGTTATCTAAAGATAACCTTCTAAGCAACTTGGCCTTTATAAAGCACTTGCATTTGTCTTTCCTTAGCAATGTGGGATATACACCACTCAAAACAACAAACTATATAACATTCCCCCACTAGTTTGTTGACTTAAAAAACCATAATTCACTTATAAATATAGTGCATACAAGAAGGTGTCATTAAAAGATTAAACCTTCAATTAGTGTAAGCATTTCAGGACACTAACGAAGTACATGGTGTCCTAGGGTTAAACCATGACTCCTTTCGTCTAGGGTCGGAAACACCACACACATTATACTTAAGTTCTTCTAACCAGATTTCTTGTTTGCTTCTAGCACTATGATTGGCCCTGTGCTAGCAATCCTTTTTCTATGAATATGTACAAGAGTAAAACCCTTTCATATTCTTGTTGAAGCGGCACAACTTCATATTCATATAGATGGAATCACTTGTTGTTAATTATTCCTAACAACCTAATATAGCTCCATTAAGAGTTTAATAACTCATCCTCTCTTATCACATTAGTACTAACAACTTTTATTTAGTATGGGACATAGTTAGTACTTTGAACAGACATTCCAATAACTTGTTATTACCCATTGAACCTCAGTCTATAACCGATTTGGTCAAGCGCGGTTCGGTTCCCATTATTGGTTTATAAGGGTTATATTTTAGTCCCATACTACTTGTAGTCTCCCACACCTTATCTCTAGGCAATGCCTTAGTTAACGGATCCGATAAATTCTTTACTGACTTTATGTAGGAGATTGTAATTGTACTATTAGAGATAAATTCTCTAATGTAATCATGACTTAGACTTATATGTCTAGATTTTCCATTATAGACAAAACTAAAAGCACTAGACATCATCGCCTCACTATCACATTGTATGGTTACAGGAGGCTTGGGCTGAGGCCATAAATAAATTTCAAGTAACATGTTTCTTATCCATTCGGCCTCTTTGCCCGCGGATGCTAAAGCTATAAATTCGGCTTCCATAGTCGAATGAGCAAGGCATGTTTGTTTCTTTACCCAACTTATAGCACCACCGACTAATGTAAATAACCAACCCGAAGTTGAGTTATTATCACCTATTTTGGTGATCCAACTTGCACTGGAATAGCCTTCTAGTAATCCTGGAAAATTGGAATAACATAATCTCAATTTTGAGGTATGTTTAAGATAACCAAGTACCCTTTCAATTGCTTTCCAATGATCCATACTAGGATTATGAGTAAATCTTGACAATTTACTGACAGCGTATGCTATATCCGGTCTTGTACAATGCATAGCATACATTAAGCTCCCTATGGCACTTGCATATTTCAATTGTTCAAGTCTTGCATCATATGGAGTAGTGTATTCTCTAATCTTTAAATAATTAAACTTATTTAAAAGTTTCTCTATGTAATGAGTTTGACTTAACATAAACCCATTATCATGTTTGATGACTTTAATGCCCAAATAGTATCTACCTCTTTAAGATCTTTCATCTTAAAAGTAGAAGTGAGAAATTTCTTAGTTTCATTGATACCAATCATATTAGTACCAAAAATCAGCATGTCATCAACATAAAGACATATAACCACTCCATATTCACTAGTAAACTTTGAATATATGCATTTATCGGTTGTATTATGCCTGAAACCAAAAGACAAAATGGCGGTATCAAACTTTTCATGCCATTGTTTAGGAGCTTGCTTAAGACCATAAAGGGATTTAACAAGCTTACACACTTTATTTTCATTACCGGGAAGAATAAAACCTTCCGGTTGCTCCATGTAAACTTCTTCCTTAAGGTCACCGTTCAAAAACGCAGTTTTTACATCCATTTGATGTATATGCAGCTTATAAATGGAGGCTAGAGCAAATAACACTCTAATAGAGGTTATTCTAGCCACTGGTGAATAAGTATCAAAATAATCAATTCCTTTCTTTTGAGTAAAACCTTTAGCAACTAAACGTGCTTTAAAGGTTTGTAGTGAACCATCAGAATTATATTTTCTTCTAAAAACCAATTTATTTTTAATAGGTTTTGAACCCGAAGGCAAATCAACAAGAACCCAAGTACTATTAGCCATAATTGAGTCCATTTCATCATTTACGGCTTCTTGCCAAAAGGCAGCATCCCTTGAAGCTAAAGCTTCCTTTAAGGTCTTAGGATCATCATCAACACTTAATACCTCAAAAGTGTTTAGAAGTCTATCCCTATTTTTCGAAACGTTCGGGTCCGGGGAACCCTGCCGAAACGACGTTTGGTAAAGGAGGAGTCGCCACTAATCTTTCTAAAGGTGTGATTAGTCACCTAAAGGCCACCTAAGCTAAGTAAGTCCAAAGCTCGGCAATGGACCCACTAAACCTAAGATCCGGTCTTGCAACCTGAATCTAGGTTCGGGAGTCGATTACGCTCAGGGAAGGATTAGCACCCCGAGTCGCCCGTCAAGTGACGGTACCTCTAGTCTAACTAGATCTACTGGGTCGAAAAGAAAAGTTGGATGTTCTTAATCCTAATCTTGATTATTATTAGAAAAGGGTTATAAAAAGAAAATAAAGCCATTTTTTTTAAAACCAATGTCGAGAATTCGAAGAATATAATCGAACACCGTCGATTAATTCTGTCACGATTGTCTTTCACTGTTTGTTCTCTTGTTGATCATTTTCTCTTCGAAAAGGAAATTTTGAAAATGTTGTGTCAAAATCTTTTTACCATTTTTTATTTTTTTCAAAAACTTGACCAATTTTATTAATTTCCAAAATCTTCTTTTGGGTTTCTTTATTTTCCAAAATCTTCTTTTGGAATTACCTTCTTTTCCAAAATCTTCTTTTGGATTTGCTTAAGAAAAGGTTCTTTTTTAAAATGCTTACCTTGAAATCTCTTGATTTACTAATTTCTTAATTTTGAAAATCAAATAAGAGAACATGATTTGCGAAAACACTTTTATTACCTCTTTTATTCTTCTCTTTTTGATTTTGATCTTTTTCTATCTCTATATCAATGCATATATGCAAATGATGAATGCAAGGTCCAATTATTAAAGTTAACTGGTGTAACCCGGGTTTTTTGAAAGCACTTCCCGGGATATATGCTCGGAGCCCCGACGCATCCCGAGAAGAGCCATCTCATCCTCGGAGATATTTAGTGGCCCCGAAAACTCGATCACTCACTGAATGCCCCTTCTTCGGAAGGGTTACGGTCGTTAACTGAATTAAAGTGGTATGATATACAAACATATATAATCAATGACAAGTAAATATGATATGCATGCAATTAGTTTCTACTCTATCTCTAGTCTAAATTACTAAATTATTACAAACCAAGGTCAAATTGGGCCAATTAACGAATTAACAATAATTAAAGAGAAATAAAAAACTTATGGGCCGGACTGGGCATACTGGGACCTTTCTGCACACTAAAGAAAATGATCAGTGAAATTCAGGAAGCAAACAATACAAATTACACCTTCACAATGCAAGTCAAGAATCAAAATTCACCAAGCAGCAATCATAATCCTAAATTAGGAATTAAGATCATCATGGAAATAATTCAAACTTTAAGCAAATAAGAATGCAAATCACACCACATTGGAATTTAATGAAAACCATCTTAAAGAAAACTAGCTCTTACACCCGAAATCTCAATTCTCAACTTAGAATCAAATCACATGAGTTTGTCAATTTCTTTTCAAATTAATCTCGATTTGAGAAACTAGGTCTTTAACTCCAAGTTTAATTTCCTTAAAATCAAAATTAGCCCAAAGTGTCTTAGCATATCATCTTCAAGGTAATTTTAATTTAAAAAATAATCTTCACTTTAAGTTAAGACCCCATTTCCGAATCAAGATTAGCTTAATTAAAAATCGAAAGTTAGAATCCAATATCCATTTAGCTCTTAAGAACATTAGTTACCACAAATGAACTAATCTCACTCAACTTATTAAAAAATAAAACTCAACTTGCAAACAAAATCTTTATCAAAAGCTCCCATCTTCAAATCAAAATTACTTCCTTAATTAAATTCCCATTTCCAAATTGAAAGCAAGCACTTCTAATCATAGATATCCAATTCCAAATCAAAGGCAATTCAATCAAAGCCTTATTAAGCTTAACAAGCATAAAGATCAATTTCAAGTTGGTTTGAACATAAAAAAATCCAAGCTTTAACATTACATTACTTAATTCAATCAAAAGACACAACCTTTAAACTATATGCATCCAAACACCATGTATTTACAAATCAAAATTAGCAAACATATTAAATGACATCAACCAATCAAATCAAAATCTAATTTTTAGGCTAAAGGGCCTAATCTTAGACAATTCATGACCAAATAATTTAAACCCAACTTCTAATCCAACACAAAGACCAACTCATTTAACAAAACATTCAAGATTTAGTTTTGGAAATAAAAAACTAGGATTTTTATTTAAATCTAACATGCAAGAGACTATTTAACTAAGGAAAAACTTTAAATATAGTACCTTTGTAAGAAAAAGATTTAAACAAATCTTCAATTTAAAAAAAAAAAAAATCACACAACAAGCCCCAAATTGCATCAATCAAGCATCATCAGTCTCAAATCACAGCAATTGAAGAATAAATGGATGAAATTGAAAGGGATTGAAAGAATCTTACCCCAAATGGCGTCATTTTGGACACAAATGGCTTATAATCGAGCTTCCCCTTCTTTTCTTCCCTATTTTCTCTTCTTCTCCCTTCAGCAACTTCTCTCTTCCTCGACCCCTTCTCACGAACCCTTGCTTCAATTCCTTGCTAGATCTTGGCAAAGCCGCTTCTTTTTCAACAAAATAGCACCGAATTCACGATACCCATCTTCTAGAATCCAAAACCCCTCCAACGATTTGAAGAACAATGTTCAACTTTGGCTTCAAGAGCGAAATACGAGGCTCAGTTTAGGTTTTTTTTAGGCGAATAAGAAAGGCTAGTTCTTCAATGATATTTCAAGCAAACAACAAGGTTCCTCTTTCATTTAAATTTCTGTGTGTTTTTTTTGGAGATCGGAGAGGTTTTTTTGTTTTCGTGTGTGAAGAAATCTCTCAATCCGAGAATAAGAGAAAGTTTCGTTTTCCTTTTGTGTTTGGAGATTTTTTTGTGAGAGAGGAATTTCTGGGTTTTTTACGAGTGTGTGTGGATTTGTGTATGTGCATTCATGAGTTGAGAGGGTGAGTGTTAAGAAGTGAGGAGGCTGTGAATGGGAGAGATTCTGTGAATTTGAGTGTGTGTGCTTTTTTTCAAGGGAGAGGTGAATGGCCTGTTTTTTAGCAGTGTGTGGAGAGAGTTTTCTAGAATCCACAGAGCAAGCAACCGTCTCTGAATCCTCTCTTGGTTCATGAATCCCCTGGATCTTCTCTTGGTTGTTGGGAGCAGGTGAAGAGATAAGAATGGGCTTGATGAGCTGTGTAGGTGAGTCAGCAACTTCCCCCCTTCAATTCTTTTCATTCATGCCATTGATATTCCTTTTCCTATATTAAAATGTTATTGTGCTTATCATTTTTGTCCTTTGCAGAATCTGTTAGAGAGGAATAGGTGCTGAGTTGGTGAGCTAGCAGAGGACACCGAAATCCAGGTAATTTCTGCTTCCAACTTATCCTTTTTTTTTGGCTTTTTCTTGTGTAATTTTCTTGTATTACTGCCTGGTTGTTTGATGACCATCTTATTCATGCTTTAATCTTTGCCATTGATCCAGTTGACCTCATGTGATTCTTGCTTTGTTGACTTGATCTCATGATTTAACTGAGTTGAATTGTCATGTTACTGACCTATTGGGGAGAAATTTACTGCTTGAATGTTGCCTAGATATCCCTAAGCTTGTAAGACCAACTTGTTAGTCATCATGCCCCCTTGACTAAATGCTCATGTTTTGTCCTCAAATACTATTGTATGATTTCCTGTAACTTTCCATGTACTTGCTGCTACCATCTTGTATTCTGAGGCATCCTTCCAAATGTATAAAGGCATGAACAAATGGCACAATTAATTTGGACAAACTTAATGTCAATGGTATTGTTTATGACCTTTTTTTTTGCTCAATGATGTTCCCTTTTCCATATTATGCTCCATTGAACTTTTTTGACTCTTTATGGGTCGCATTGCCTCTTCCTGTTTTTGTCTTGTTGGACTTGCCTCTATTTTTGTATGGCATTAAGGCACCCTCTGCCCATCCCTTCAAAGTTCCTGCCTTATTCATCAATGCTGCATTAAATTGGTTGCAAACTGAAGTTGCATCATGACCTGCATGAACAGCTTCTCGTTTCTTTGCTGAATTTGTTGATCAAGTGGTTGCTAGACTGCTTTGTTACTGTCTTGTGAACCAATGTGTCTGCTGGGATCCTGGATTTGTTGAGTTTAATTGCACTTGCTTTTTGCCTAATGTCTCAAGATCAGATGAGTGCCATATATTGAATCTCTTTTTTGGAAACTGCTTTAGTTGCTTCTCGTGCATGTTTGAGGTCCTGCTGCCTTTGGTCTTGTCACACTGTCTTTTGTCCATTATTGTGCAAACTGACTCCCCTGACTCTCCTTTAAAACTCTCTGCCAAGCTTTTTTGCTGCTTGTTGTATTTTGCTGTTTGCCATTTCGAGTCCCTTCTATTGATCAGTGTCTTGTATTTTACTGACCTTTTTTCTTGTTTAAGGCTTCATTGACATTTCAAGGGTGAGAATAAATCTCATCCCTTGCACTCATGTAGCCAACAGCAAATCCCTTTTTCCCCAGGCACATTATTCTGCCCTTTCTTGCTCCTTTAGTATGTACATTAATCCATAATGTACATGCTTTCGGAGCATGGGGAACATTTCTTTTTCCTTTGTGTTTGATTCTATAGGTTCTAAACTCTTCTTTCCAAGGACATTGTCTCTAGAGAGTAAGGATTGGAACTACAGCAAACAAACACCTCAACTAGGCTAAGATCATGCAGCAATGTGTTTTGTTTTTTTGCTTCTTGTAAAAAGGAATGCAACAGTTCCTAAATTTCTTACAATGTAAAAACCAAAGTAATAATAAAATTTCTTCTTGTGATTTTTAATTTCCCAATTTTTTGTACTTTGAATGCAATCATACATATGTATGCCAAAACCCAAAAATAAAATGCATATTGATTAACCAAACTACTAATTGAAGACAAACATGGAATATGCAAATGTAACCTCAAAAAATGGACTATGCTAAGTGCAACTAATAGAGAGCATTTTGCTTTTTTTTTTTTTACAAATGACAATTACTACTAATTAGATGGAGGATTGCTAAATGAACTAGTAAGTGACCATAATGCCTCCTATGCAAATTAATAGACAAAATTGACTTAAGAACTAAAAGGCAACACTACTAAATGAAGCTAGGCCCTAAAATGTATAAAAATGCCAAAAGGTGCCCATCCTAAGATTTGTTTTGATTTTTAATTAGCTAATCGAAATTAAAAGTGTACTTGAAATGACTAAAATAACCCTGGACGTGCAAATGACCAAAATGGCCCTGGACGTGCAAATGACCCCAATGCTAAATAAGAAGTAAATTGATTTAAACTAAAGGATAGAAGACAAAAATGGGTGTCTACACTATTTCCTTCAACAAAGAAAGTGATAAAATCTGAACCAAGATCTTTTTCTTTTCTTGGCCTTTGACTTCTTCTAGGTTCTGAGGGTTCTCCTAAATCCTTTCTTTTAGAAGGATTAGGACTAGAAACAGGAACATTACTTTGATTTTCAGAACTATGAGGTATGTTAATACCATCATGTATAACATTATCTTGCACAAACGTATTTTCGAAAAATTCAACATGAATGGATTCAACAATCACATTCGATTCCAAATCTAGTAAACTATATGCCTTTGAATTTTGACAATATCCTACAAAAACATATTTAATACCTCTTGAACCAAGTTTTACCCTTTGAGAATCCGGAAGCCTATAGTAGGCTACACACCCCCACACTTTAAAATACTTTATATTTGGTTGCCTTCCATTCCAAATCTCATAGGGTGAAATGTGAATTCTCTTGGACGGAATTCTATTAACAAGATGACAAGAAGTGAATAATGCTTCTCCCCATAAGTTGAAAGATAATTTAGCATTCAATAACATTGAATTTACCATATTAGTCATAGTACGATTTTTTCTTTCCGGCAAACCATTTTGTTGGGGTGTAAAGGGGGCTGATCTTTGATGAATAATTCCATGAACTTCACAAAATTCATCAAAATCATTGGAGAAATATTCTCCTCCTCTATCACTTCTTATTACTTTAATTTTTCGTTCCTTTGGATTCTCAACTTTTGCCTTAAATTCTTTAAAGGCTTCAAATGCTTCATCTTTTGTTTTAAGCAAATGAACATGGATATATCTTGAACAATCATCAATGAAAGTGATAAAATAACGTTTACCACCTCTTGTTAATTTTCCATTAAGTTCACATATATCCGAATGTACTAAATCAAGAATTTGTGTTTCACGATTTACCTTTGGAAAAGGCTTTCTAGTAATTTTCGCTTGTGCACAAACTTCACATTTATCAGCATAATCATGTTTGCAAGTAAAATAATCATATGAAGACATATACTTAAGAGTAGCATAATTTAAATGGCCTAATCTAGCATGCCAAAGATTAGAAGATTCAACATTATAAACAAAACCAGCCAAGTAAACAGAAACTGAATTTATTTCATTAATACTTAACTTGAACAAGCCATCAAGGGAATAACCCTTGCCAATAAACACACCTTTCTTGGTGATTACAACTTTGTCAGATTCTAAGAGTATCTTAAAGCCACGTTTAACAAGTAAACTTGCAGAAACTAAGTTCATTTTAACATCAGGAACATGATAAACATTCACTGAAGTCAGCTTTTGGCCTGATGTAAAATTCAGAGTTACATTTCCTTTGCCAACAACACGAACATCAGCCTGATTTCCCATAAATATTTCAGATTCATCTCTAACGTAAGTGTTAAAAAGATCCTTGTTGTTGCAAATGTATATGGTTGCACCAGAATCAATGAAGAAATCAGAATTTGCAGCAACAACCGCATTCACTTCAGTGACAACAATAACATAATCTTCATCTTTCACTATGTTTGCTTCATTGGTCTTAGAAGAAGAACCAGATCTCTTGTCTTCCTTTTTCTTGTAACGGCACTCCTTGATGAAATGCCCTTTCTTGCCACAATGGAAGCAAGATTTGTCACTCTTGATGTTCTTCTTAAAGCCCTTGGTATTGACTTTAAGGCCCTTAGACTTGTCTGACTTGTTTCCAGACTTTGCCCCAACCATATGAACTTGTGATTTGTTCTTGGAACTTTCTACAGCATCTTTGTCCTTAGACATTTTCTCATCCCTGATTCGAGTCTCACACTCAATCTGCAGATGAGTTTGAAATTGCTCCATAGTAAAACTTTCATTTTGCAATAGAACCTTCTTTCGATAATTGTTCCAAGAAGATGGCAGTTTTGACAGAATCGAACCAGTCTGAAGTGCATCAGGGATCGCAACATCCAAATCCCTTAACCTAGAAACCAGAATTTGCAGTTCATGGACTTGATCCATGACAGGCTTATCATCAGTCATTTTGAAATCAAAATAATTCAGGACTAAAAACTTATCTGTTCCACGTTTTTCATTCTGATATTTTGTCTCCAAAGCATTCCAGATTTCACGAGGAGTTTGCAGTGAAGAGTACAGATCATACAGACGGTCAGAAAGTGAATTGAGAATAAGACCTCGGCAAGTCAATAGATCATTTTCACGTGTCTAACGTTCAAATCTTTGTTCATCAGTATCTTCTGGTGTTGCATCAGGCAAGGCAGGCAGATTTTCATCAAGAACGTAGAACACCTTGACAGTGGATAAGAGGAATTTGATCTTGTCCTTCCACCTTGTATAATTAGTGCCATCAAATTGATTGAGTTTTCCAACGTCTTGTTGAGCCAGAATCTTCATGGTTGCATCATTGATAGCCAAGGATGATCAATTTCAGAAAAACGAAACAGAGCAATATTGTATTTGAATTGTTAGAAAAATTTCTGAAAACAAAAGAGAAAAACAAGACTTTGAGGAGTCAAGATTTCTCAAATACAATATCGTCTGACTATCTCAAACAAGTTGTATTTGGGATACAACAAAGCCGCTTAAGAACAACCAGAGAGAAGTAGAATTATTGGTGTGTAAAAATGGGGAAAACGCGTTCCTATTTATAGAACGTGATCAGAGACATCTTTTCAAGGTAACTGTTCGTCAAAAGATATCTATTAAACTTGAAAAACTGTATTTACAGTTTTTAACAGTTTATCAAATTCAAAAAATGCCTTTATCCGAAAAATGCTTATAGGAAACAAAAATTTAAAACTTAGTAAAAATTCTAAGTCATTTAAGAGCCCAAGTGCCCCAAGTGTCCATCTTTTGACTAATAAAATTAGTCTTTTAACTAGGCCCATTAGTAGGATAATCAAGCCCAAATGACTTAGAACCCCCACTTGGCCCATGTTATCAAAAGATAACCTTCTAAGCAACTTGACCTTTATAAAGCACTTGCATTTGTCTTTCCTTAGCAATGTGGGATACACCACTCAGAACAACAAACTATATAACACTTAAACCAAATTGATCTTACAATCCCAATAATAAACAATAAACAATAGCGGAAGCGGTTCAATAACATAAATAAAATTCAATATCTAGTTTAATCGTCCTAACGCACTCTCCCAAATGCACCCCAATGCTCAATCGTCATCACCTGAAATATAATAACCACATAATGAGCTAAAGAGCCCAGTAAGTAACAAAACCTAACTAGCTGGATCAAGCATTTAAAACCATTTTCTCAAAAATCACAATCTTTAGCAAAACAATAATTTACAACCAATTTCTCAATCACGATCAACAATTAAAAGCATTTCAATAGAGTTCTTATCAGGCTGCCACGATACACGATATCACGATACACAATGTTTCAACCGTACGGTAATAGATTCCCGGAACCACCATCAATTTAACCCCCTGAGGCACGGGTCCACTATGCAGCCATCAAAGTCCCCAAAACCAATTTTCACAATCTCAAATCAATTTCACAATACCACAATTCCAAATCATTTTACCTTTCATGCTTGACCCATTTTACGAAACCATTTCAATAGTTCAAAAACAATAAACCATCAATTATAGCAAAATCAATATAAAACAATTTAAAACCAATCATTTTGAAAATAACCAGAAAGGTTCGGAAACTTACCTGATTAGCAAGACAATCACAGCACAAAATCTACAGCAAGATAAACACAATCACGATCCTAACAATTTATAACTATTCGTTAGAAACAACAAATATACACAACAATTATGCATGTTCGATCTACCCTTCAACCAATCCTAAACAACATTGGGGGACCGCTGAAAATTCCTTTTCAAAATATTTAGAAAACACATACACAGAATTTTGCACATTTAACCCACTTTTACTATCGAAAATAATCATTGAAAATAGGGTTTCGAAATTTCAAGAGAGTGGAATTCCATTTTAAAAACATAAATATAACACTGATATTAATATATAATTTTCACCAAAATTTCAGAATCTAACTCTTTAAAATTAAGCCACACTCTCCCAATCGTTTTCCAAAATGAATAATTTATATAAAATAATTTTTAATCTGAAAAATTATATTAAAATTCCAGAAAATCAGAAATATTTCTTGAGCAAATCCCCCAAATATCACTTCAAAACGACCTAGGGGTGAACTACACACTCCGATTCAATTTCTGGCCGAGAGTGGGCATCGCCAATTACGGTTCATCTTCTTCATGAACAAATTTGGAATTTCCAGATTCGCCCTATCGACCAAGCATCTTTGGAACTTCGATTCTCTCTCCTCAAAACACCTATGGAGGTATGAAAGGTACCAATGGATAGATCTTACATCATACTACAATTGCCCCTTAAGTTTGGCCTCTAAAGGCTTCCGGTTTGCCAGATTCCGGCAAGGAAAGTAGGCCCACCGATCACAATTTTCAACTTAGGATTCTTAATTTAAAATTGTCATAACTTTTGATTTACCCAACCAAATTGAGTGATTCCAAGTTCTATGAACTCCTTATGATTAGAGGAATCTATTGATACCAATTTGATGGCCGGGGGCTCGACGGTCGATGGCCGGTGGCCGGAACTCTTTCTCTTCCAAACCAAAACCCTCCCTAATGCATGCTTACAAGGTGAAAACATTAAGAAGTTGTTAAAACTAACCTCTTAGCACGAAATTATGATGGAAAAGTGATGAAATTAGCCTTCAAAACTCTCTGGTCGTTTTCCTTCTTCTCCCAATTTGTCTAACCCTAGTTTTGAAAAGAAAGTGTATATATTATTAGACCAACTATGCTAATCACTTAGTGGGTTTTTTTTAACCCATAAGTTAAGATATATTTGGGTCCAATTAATAATATATAGACCTCTTGGGCTGGGGTCTCACAATATACATTACAAACACCAGTATAGTAAGAGATACGCTCGACCCTTTAGGCAGTCAGAATTAAATGCCTGAGAAAAGAGAAAAAGTAAATACTACTATTTTAACGGTTGTCTGCATGTCCAACGGAAAAATGTTTTCATAAATTAACAGAAATATCTGAATTTTACAGAAAAATGTTTTGATAAATTAACAGAAATAGAAATACACAACACAGCTAGGACGTAAAATATCTGAATTTTACAGAAAAATGTTTTGATAAATTAACAGAAATAGAAATACACAACACAGCTAGGACGTAAAATATCTGAATTTTGGATGAACCTGAGTTTGTACTGCAATTTCAATTTCTCTACTCACCTATAATTTGGATCCCAATCTCCAGGATCAGGTAATGACATGCTAGACCCTGACATGTCTTGAGATGCTCCAGTGCTATGCTGCAATTGCACATTTGAACCAATGGAGTTGGGCATGTTCTGAATGTTTGTCATGCGCCAAGGGCTTATCATGGACATGAAAATGACAATGAAGATCATGGAAAGGATGAGCATGGAGTGCAAGGAAGCATGGAGAAGCATGAAGTTGATGGAGATATCGTTGAGCATGTTCCAAGCACCAAGAAGATGCCATTTGATCCATTAGAGATGCCTATTGGTCCAATGAAGTCCAATTGAAGAGCTTTGTTATTTATTTTTCCTAGTTGGACTTGGAATTAGGCTATTTCCTTGTCTTTTCCTTATGTGTGCCGCCCAAGGCATTGTAAACCGCCTAGAGTGCTTATATCAATAAAAAAATAAAAAGGACTTACAAACTGTTTTTGCGTCAGCTCTTTCTCCTTGCTTGGTGTTTTCTCATCTTTCTTGTAAGAAGGTTTCCATGAGTTACTAGATGATGAAAAACCCCTCTTGGCCGAAACTCCCCGTTTGACTTGACCTTCGGCCTTCAAAGCATGTTGCAACATCTCCTCTACATCATAGTGTTGTTGCATCTCCACTATATCATAAATTTTTCTATTCAAGCCCGCAAGTAACCTAGCCATTGTAGCTTATGGAGCTTCTTCAATTTCAGCCCTAGACATCAACAACATCATCTCCGAATAGTATTCATCAACACTCTTAGATCCTTGCCTCAATGATTGTAATCTTTTATAAAGAGAATTGATGTGGTAACTTGGCACAAATCTCTTTCTCATAACACTCTTCAATTCAACCAATGTTTCAATTGGCCTCACCAAATTTCTTCTCCTAGATTGCACCAATTGTTCCACCAATTCAAGACATTCTCAACAAACTCAAGGATCACAATTTGTACCTTCTTGGTTTCGGCATAAGGATGATAGTCAAAGTACATATACAATTTTGATTCCCAATTCAAGTAGTCTTCTGGAGTTCCCCTTCCATTAAACTTAGGAATCTTGTACTTAATGTTGTCTTTAGGTTCATCTCTATCACCACCTCTTCTAGGCCGTAGGTTCTCTATGTAAGCTTGACCTCCAGCCTCTTGCTCCCTTAATCTCTCCATTGGATCTCTTCTAGCAACTTGCCTTTGAGCTTGATGTTGTTCTCTTTGTTCATTGCCTTGTGCGCATTAGCCCTTGGTTGATTTTGGGCTTCTAAGGTATCCAATCTTTGATTAAATTGAGTAGTCATGGTATCCATTCTTTGCATAAGAGTTTTCGTCATTGCAGCCAAGTTATTGGCTTGATTTTCGTCATCTTTTCTATCTCTCATTGTACCTACACAAAAGAAAAGTTAGTAGCAAAAATTTCTCACAAGTGTGTGTGTGTATATCTCAATGTGCTCTCGTGTTTGCACACAAAACTAAGTGGATTGGCGGTCCACTAAGCTCTCTTAATGATCTCACACTAATCTGCCTTTTACCTCACTTTAGCTTCAATTGGCCTAATAAGAGCAACTTGTAAGAGTAACTTCTTTCTTCTCGTGACCAACTTGAGCAACAAACAATTAGGAGCAACAACTTATGTGAATCAAAGGAAAAAGTGATCTTAGAATAATCAAACCAAACCAATTTGCAGCTTCCTTGTGTCGCCAAAACTTGCTGCACAAATCCAATCAAAACAACACAATACACAATTCAACAAATTCAAGCTCAACCCTAGTTATACCACTTATTTTGCAACTTGAAATTGGTGATCTCCAAACTGAAATCTTTCAAATTAAACCTTCAATTACAACAAAAAAAATACCCCAAGATCCTCAAACAAAAACTTTCAATTCCAATCAAATATCTCCAATTAGGGCTAATTGCACAAATTAGATCAATTGCACAAAAAACAAGAGCCTAACCCCCCTGAAAATTACAATGACTCTTTTTTATTTTTTTTAATTTTTCAATATTTTTCCCAGAAAGATCACTATGTAAAAACACAAAATACCAAATTTCAGCCATTTCCGACCAAGAACGAATGCAGAACAAAAATCAGAAGTTTCTGGTCGAAAATTTTTATTTTTATTATTATTATTTTTTGATATTTTTCGATATAACCTTGATGTATGAGGGATCCAAATCTGAAATTTCAAAGCAAACCAACCACTAATGAATCCGCAACAAAAATCAGAAGTTTCTGATTTTTTGAAAGTTGAAGATTTGCGATAAGGATGTTAATGGATGAAAAACTTGATGAATGATGAATACAACGATAGATTTACCGATTGAAGATGAAACCTATGCTCTGAATACTAATTGATACGAATCTATTTGTGTTAGATTCAAATCTATCCTTGAATTCCTCCAAAGATCAACTTGAAACTTCAACTACTAGATTTGATGAAGATCGATTTCCCTAGCTAGCTCTTCTTCTTCGTTCGTTGCCTCTAGATGGATAATTAGACCTGCAATTATCAATCTAAGATCACAAGATTCACAAACAATTAAGCAATCACAACCTAATAGTTTGCTAGAACTCTACGAGATTGAAGAACCCCAAAGTATGCTCAAACTAGAACAATGAAGCTAAATAATCAATTGGGTGAATAAACCTCAACTTTTATTGAAAACTTAACTTAATTTACAAAGGGGGGGTCGATGCCCTTATATAGGCAAAGGGTCGACCAAAACTACCCAAAAATAAGCCCTCTAGGCGGTTTACAATGCCTTGGGCGGCACACATAAGGAAAAGACAAGGAAATAGCCTAATTCCAAGTCCAACTAAAAAAAATAAATAACAAAGCTTTTCAATTGGACTTCATTGGACCAATAGGCATCTCTAATGGATCAAATGGCATCTTCTTGGTGCTTGGAACATGCTCAACGATATCTCCATCAACTTCATGTTTCTCCATGCTTCCTTGCACTCCATGCTCATCCTTACCATGATATCCATTGTCATCTTCATGTCCATGATAAGCCCTTGGGGCATCCCCCCCCCCCAGGAAGAAATATTTACCCTTTGATTTATTTTCCGTCAAACTTCAAACTTTCAATTCTCTCAACCTTCAAACTTTCAAACATCAATCATTCAAGTAAAACAACATCAAACTGATGGATTATTAATTTAATTTATTGGTTATTTAAGAGTTAGGATTATTAAGTATTAACTTAATAATATGATTTATTAATTATTCTTTTATTAATAATTTAAGAGTTAGGATTAACTGATTAATAATAATAATAATTAATTATTAATTAATCTTAAAAAAAAACCAAAATAGGGCGGGTCGCGTCCAAATCACGACCGGCCCATGGCTGGGTCGCCAGGGGGTGTGGGTGGCGACCCGCCCTATTTTGGTTTTTCTTTTGGTAAATAACAAAGCTTTTCAATTGGACTTCATTGGACCAATAGGCATCTCTAATGGATCAAATGGCATCATCTTGGTGCTTGGAACATGCTCAACGATATCTCCATCAACTTCATGTTTCTCCATGCTTCCTTGCACTCCATGCTCATCCTTACCATGATATCCATTG
>AWUE01012624.1:0-44636 GCA_001974825.2 Corchorus olitorius
GCAAAATCAAAATTATTAGACCAATTCACGTAGTCTTAGGTTATTGAAAATTCTTTTCGAGATATATGCACGGAACTCCGAAGCATCCCAAAAGAACCCTCTCATCCTCTGAGACATTCAATGAGTCCTGAAAATTCGATCACTCGTGAAAGCCCCTTCTTTCGAAGACTATGATTATTGGTTGTTTGGTGGCATGACAATTAACAAATAACATATAAATTAAAATGCATAATTAAACATGAATGCATATGACCTAATCCTAATTTGGTTTTAATTAAAATAAAATTAAATCTAATTAAAATTGAAATATAATCAATTATTGAGCAATCAAAACTAATGCTAAGTTAATTATGAAATTAGACCATTAATTTAAACAATTATAACCCTAATTGCATGAATTAAAATTAAATAAACCCTTAATTGCATGAAATGCAAACTGTTGCATACCCAAACGAATAAATTAAAAAAAACAGTAGTCAAATCGCATTAAATCTCAAATTAGATTAAATATATAGAACTAAAATAAACTAAATTAAAGCAATAGGACCTAATTGCATAAATCTCAGGGACTTAGATGAAAACGGGATAAACTTGTTGTCTTTATGTGCATTGCATAACAAATAAAGGGCCAGATTGCATTAAAATAGAAATTGAAATTATTGCATAAGAGAATAGGTGACCAAATCGCAAAAATTACATACTAGTTACCCAAATCTAGACTAAAACCGAAAAAAACAAACAAAACCAATTAAAGCCTAACTACTGTATTCAATTGAATTAAGAAAACAAACAAATAATTTCATTACTCAATATATGAATCAATGGTTTGCACGAAGGGATATATAAGAATAAAGAATGAATAAAGAGCTATAAAAGGGATCTTTACCAATTGAATAAAAAAGCTAACCACGTTGAAGACTTCCATAAATTGGACTTTTATTCTTCTAATTCCTTTTACAAGCTAATCAATTTCACGTACAGGACAAATCTCTCTTTTCTCCTCTTTTCTTCGTCTGCTAAGCTTCTTTTGATAAAAAACAATTTTCAGCTCTCAATTTTTAATCTAAAAAAAAAAACCAACCCCCTAACCCTAGGACTTATCTATCCTTTTATACCTAGAGTCATTCCCCTATTGGGTTTGGACTCGATTTACATGAAGAAAAATAAACCCACCTACATGGACCCATAAAAAATAAAATAAAACATGAGTTTCAATTTTAGACTAAAAAAAATAATAATGGGCTTGTCCCAAAATTAATTAAGCCCAAATTTCAGTGTCTACACTTGCCCTTTTTACCATCATTTGATTCTTAATCCATCCTTTTAATCCGATTTCAAGCCTCGAATTAGGATTTTTGTTTAGGGTTCCTGATTTTGTTTTTTACCTTTCGATTTTCCCGTTTAATTTTCTGGGTTGGGATTTAATCTTTGTTTCGCACATCCTTACCATCTGACTTTGAAGAGTCGATCTGGTGTTGTTTCTCTTCGATTTATGGATTGCATTGGAAAACCCCATTTCCCAATTTGAAAAACCCTAGTTCTTAGAAACTGAAGGTATTTTCGATTCTTTTTCATTTATTGAAAGATAATTATTTATATATATTTCTTTTATGTTAGCTAACAGATATCCCTTTTGATTTTTGACTCCAGCCTTTGTTTTCTAGTGAGAGTGGAGTAGACCAACTCGTTGAGATGATTAAGGTATTGTTACTGTTAGCTTGAAATTCTCATATATAACTGTATATAAATATTTAGTTCTTTTCTAATTGGGGGCTCTTAAAAGGCCTAGGGATTTGATTTGACTGTATTGAAATTCTCATATAAAACTGTATATACCTTTGAATTTTGTTTGGTGATGATCTCTAGTGGTACAAAAGGTTCTGGTGTATGATGATCTTCATGACTTGATCACTTTGGTGCATTTTGGTTTGGTTAGAATTGAATCACACACAAAAGCTTTTGATTCCAAATTATATTATCATTATTAAAAATAATTTACTGATATGATTATGTTGTTAAGCATATATTAAAAATAATATACTAAAATGAGTTTTGAATGGTTTTATGCATTTAATTTATGAATTATTTGCATTTCTAAGTTGATGTTTGATCTATTTATGCATTGTTTTCACCATTTTGTTTTCAGACATCTTAGTATACAATTCTCCTTGTTTAGGTTATTGTTGGCTGTTTGAATATAATGCATATACAAATTGAGTGATATGCATATACTTATATATATATACAGTTTGAATGCTTACAATTACATTTCCTTTAAAACAGTTTTTCTCCCAAATTGAGTTAAGTAGGTTGCATTTCAGTTTTGCATTTCAGATTAAGTTAGGTTGCATTTCAACCTTTATACATGAGGTGTATCATGAACTAAGTAAGCTGTTACTTTATAAATGAACATTGTTGTAGGTAAACTAAGTAAATGGTTATTGTTTTGAAGATGTCAGAGGTTGAACCAGCTGTGGATCTAGATCCTCAAACTGAACCAGCGGCTGTTGATGGGGGGAAAGAAGCACCTAAACCCTTGCCTCCTACTAGGAAAAAACGTAGGGTAAAAGCATATTGTTGGAATCATTTTACAAAATACCTAGATGATAATAACTTGACAAGAGCTAAATGCAATTATTGTGATGCTCACTTTGCTGCTGAATCTAAAAGGAATGGAACAGCTTCACTCAATTCTCACAAATATGCATGCCCTTATTCCCCATTCTCACAGAGGGGTATATAATTACAATTTACAAACAAACAATGGGTCATCTTTTTGTACATATAGCTCTCTAATGATTTGTATTTTGTGCAGTGAGTGAGAGAGCTTTAGTTTATTGTTTTATTTAGCAAATGATTCTCAGATTTTCATTAGCAAGCTAAGTGTAATTTCTTATTTCTGATTTAATTTCTATGTATTGTAAATTTCTAATTTTAATTTCATAAGTTGTGAAAACCGACTAAACCGCCTAAACCGACTACACCGTCGGCAGTCGGTGGAAGGCAATTTTCCATTTTTGGCGATCGGTGCTCGATGCTAAATATAAGGGTTTCGGTTGTCGGCGGTTTCGGATTTTTGGTAACCGAAACCGACCGCACCGACCGATTACCACCCCTAACCACAGGCATCATCTATCATCGTCCTTTCACTACCTTGCATCCCAAAATAGAAAATATTAAGAAGATATAGCTCAGAGATCTTATGGTTTGGACTGTTATGACACAATCTGTTGAATCTCTCCCAAAATTGGTGCAAGTTTTCATTCGGCAACTGTTTGCAAAGTAGAATCTGCTCTTGAGCAAGGATCAATCGCAGTAGTGCTTCTTGCTCCATTGTCACAAAAAAATAATTTGAATTGTTAATATCCAACTCCTAGAAACAAAAACTAAAAGAAAAAATTTAGTAATTAAACAACAAAGTATTAAACAAAAATAAACAAAATAAAAGAAAACTGAGAATGAGAGAATCTTAGGTGGTGTCTTGAAACATAATGGTGGGGAGGGCGCTTTGGCGCCCGCCCAAACTAGGTGCGTTAGGTGTGTCCCAAGCTTGTTTGATCTTCGATTTCCTTATTGCTTCCTTCCTTCCCCAACAACGACGCCAAAATTGTGATCGGTCGTCAACAAATTACAAGATAAATCCCCACAAATCCTTACTAAGTAGTTAGGACAAGTAGGGGTTGAATCGTACAGAGAATGGTGGAAACGATTATCAAAGACAAAACACTGAAAACACACTTAAAGAACACTTAAAAATACTTTAAGAAATTTGGGGATTAAAATAACAATTTAAAAGCAATTTATTGAAAACAAAGCAAAGTAAAATTAAACTGAAAACTACTTAAGAAAAACAATAATTAAAAAGTTGTTGCATCAAAAATCTCTTTGCGAAGTTTTTGCAAATAAATCTAATAGCAGTGCGGGGCGTGCTAGTCAATTTGCTGAAATTGACAAAGACTACAAAAACGTAAAGTTGTTGCTTGATGCAGCAGATTATTGATCAGACGAATGGATTTGTGGGAGCGGGATCAAAGTCACACTAAACCATTTAAATCATCGATCCCAGATCTGTTTCTCAAAATAGTTGTGTTCAAAGGTCGTTCTTGATGAGAAAGAGAGAAAATATCAAGTAGATTATTATTTATGAACTTATAATGGATTACAAGTGTTTTTGAGTCTGAAGACAAGATTGAAACAAGGGAATGAATAAAGAGAAAATCGCAGGGATTTTGCAGAGAGTTTGAAAGAAAAAGCACAAGGCTTATTTTTGCAGTAGGGCAAGTTTGTAGCGTGTTAAAAACTAGTAGAGGAGGCCTCTATTTATAGGGGACGACATGGGCCTTGGTGCTTGGGCCGGCGGCCTGGCTTCAATTCTAGCATGGTGCAGCAACTTTCCTGCGTCATTTTGCTACACTTCCTTCATGCGCTTCAAGGAAATTTCTAGGAAACTGCTGATATGACTTAAGATGCTTTTTGATGCCATGCACCATGCGAATCTATTATGCACCATGAACTTTATGCAACTTCCGAATTCTTCACCACCCATGCGCATTTACGCGCGTCCATGCTGCGTTTGCACTGCGCAAGGTGACAGATTTGGCGACGAAATAGCTCAAACATACTTGAACTTGAACTTGAACCATTAAACTATGAAATATACTTTAACTTACTCATTTTTAGCTTATGGTTTGAAAACATCATAAATCAACTTAAGGAATTGGCTTAAAACGGTGCAGAAAGCCACTTGTCTTTAACTGAAAGACTTGCAAAAGTTGTCAAAAAATGGTCAAATGGATTATGGCACGAAAATGACTAGTCATGGACCATCATTAACGTTACAAACATGGTTCCATGCGCCTGGTACCATATCTTGCTTAAAATTCACCTTTTCCGAGCCTGTGTCCTTAATTGCAAATCGCGAAAAAGTTACAAACTGAGTTGGATTGAGCCAAGATTTCACCAGGAACATATCATGAGCTAAAGAAAACATTATGAAGGCTCATTATTGGAATTGACATGCATCCCCTTGGTTAATCAAGCTAATTTGACAAAATGTCCTTATTTGCACAACGTGTAAAAGTTGTCGCCTTGCTACACCTGAGGTGGCGCAGGGTGTGGGTGGCTTAACCTTGATATTAAGGTGAGAATATTGTAGACATGCCACAAATTATAAGTCAATATTGCATCTCATGTCTTTGCGCGCAGTAACTAAATAATTGCAATGCCCAGGGGCGCCCAGGTAGTTAGCGTATGCGCTCATGTCAATTGGTAGCTCAATGACATGCCTTCTTGTCTTGACTCGATTGAACTTGTTTTTGATCCTTTCATCTTGGAAACTTGCAGCAATCATCTTCATGAGCATAAAATCAGCTCCAAAGGTTCTTCAATCAAAAACATCAAAGCTCCAAATCTTCCATGAAAAACTCACTTGAATATTTGCGCCATAATTCAATCAAAATAGCTCCAAAAAGCATAATAGTGCATGAATTTAGCGTTTTCATCTCTTCAATACCTATGAACACAAATATGAACGTTATAAGGCATAATCAAGCATAAAGACCCCCAAAACATAGGGAAATGACCATAAAAAAGGGGCATATTTTGGTCTAATCACTTAGATTTATGGCTGAAGATCAGGTTCCCATGAGGCTCGAATTACAAGCCAGTGTAACCAAATAATACCATTCTCTCTTATCTCAGATCTGCTAAAATTTCCCTAGTTGTCTGGTTTAACTTTTTGCCCTACTTTAATCTGATTGATGTTTATAATTTCGATTCTTTCATAAATTTTGCGGGAGAGGTTTACATAAGGATTTATTTGGCATTGCGTTTTAGGTGAAAAATAGCCTTTTTTATCTTCAAACACAATGCCCGCCTTATCAATTAATCTCGGGTTATTATTTGATACACTGACGGTGTAAATTTTGGACTCCACAAGCGGGGTGGGCGATTGACACATATCCATTTTTTGAATTAATTTTGCTTTTAAAATACAAAACTATTCCCTAAAAGACACATGTCAACCCTTAACCCCGCATGTATAGTCTACTGAACTCCACTAACAGCGTATTAATTAATTTTCCTTACAGTGTGTTTGAATAAACTTTTTGAGGTATCAGTATAAGACAGGATATGATGGAAAAGGAGGGTTTTTTAAAGGAAAGGAAGAGAATGACCAATCCTTGTTTGGATTGTTTAAAATATAAAAAGTAAGGAACATGAGAGATCACCTAACATTTAATAATAAAAAACTTTGTTGGTTCTTGTTGGTACTCCAAATTGGAGTACCAAAAAAGGTGGATTTATAAGGATCAAGAATGACCAAAATTGATCCTCCAAAACCCCATGAACCAAATCTAATTTCCAATCCAAACATGGGTCACTAACTAAAAGGATCTTCCATTCCGTCCTGTCTCATCCCGTCCCTTATTGATCCCTCAATCCAAACACGGTTAATCTTCATTGCTTATTTCCTTGCATATTAGCATTTGCATCTCTATTGCGTTTGGGGGAAAGAGTGAGCGTTCTGTCCACGCTCCAAAAAGCGCGTCACGTTAATCCGCGGGTCTGAAAATAATCAGACTTCAGAGAAGACCTCGGAGCGTAAAACCAAAAAAAGTTTCCTTTTCTTCTTCGTTTTTTATTTTTTTTTTACTACTTTAAAGAAAAGTTAAAACCTCAATGTCTGGAGACTAATGGACCCATCATCCCCATTACCATGGTCTCATTGTACAGACATCCTTCTAAGCTGTAATCAAAGCCTCCCCTTTGATTCCCTTTCCTCTCTTTATTTTTTCTTTTGAAGCAAAAAAAAAATCGAAACTTTTTCATTTTTGCCTTGTCTCACTTGGAAACTAAGAAGAAAATCAACAGTTACCATTTAAAAACAGCAAAGTAACATTACAGTTTTAATGGGGTTTTAATGATCTTTCCTTGTCTGGAAAAATTCACCATTTCTCTCCTAAACCGAAACCCAATTCCTAAATATATAATTTGATGTGATCCCATTTTCCCATTCCCCCATTCCCCATTGTCTCTCTCTGTTTCAAATGGCCAGGTGGGTTTTTTCCTTCTGTTTTGTGTGTGTTTTCATAGTATTTGATTAAATAATAGCATTTGAGAGTCAAATGTGTCTGCTTCCTTCTGCTCTAAATTTGTGTGTTATATATTTATTGTGTTTGCAGTAGAAAAGTACGAATGTCCAAGTGGAAAGAAGGGCAGAGGAGAAGGAGCCCGAGAATATCTGCAATATCGAATGCTTGTAAGAACAAGAACAATAGCAAGAGTAAGAGTAAGAGCATGGCCCGGCAATCGAGGCGCGTGGGTCGCACTGCGTTGGCTCCACCTGCACAGGAAATGGGTTTACAAAAACCTCAGGCTCAGGGACCAGCCTCCCGGACTAGGGCCAGGGGAAAGAGAAAACTGAAACCCCTTCACGATGTGGCTGCCACTTCCCTTTCATCCTTTGCAACTCAACAGGTCTTAAATGCCCCCATTTTTCTCTTTTGTCTATTTTCAAATCCAAAGTTTGGGATTTTGTTTTCGTTCCTGTTTAAGTTGAATGCATGGAATTTTTTTTTATTTTTTGATGGGTAATTGCCATGTTGTGGATGAGAAGGAGTTGGGAGTTTACACCAGCAATAATAAAGCTTCCATCAAGTATATGACAAAGCTTGTTTGTTAATTACAATTGATTTTGTCGTCGTTTAGGTAATTAAGCAATACTATAATATAGTAGGACAAAAAACAAGTACCAGCAGACCGACAAAGGCTAAGCAAAGGGGACCCTCTTTTTCTTTCATGGGATTTTGTTTAATAGTCATCTCCTTTCTTTATTTCTCGGCTTTTGCTTCTTTCCCTTTGAAAAAGGTTCATAATGTGCAGCAACTTCGTATGAGGTTATATGGTCTTTGGTCACTAGTCTTTTGGTAGTTTTGGTATCTGACATAAAAGGCACTTCCCCTCTAGCAATCCTTGTTTCTCTTTTGCTCATGATGATAAAAGTGAAAAAAGTCAAAGCTCCCGAGGCAGTAAAGGCTGAGCTGTATGATTTCATTCAAGTTGTCTGAGTATTCTTCCAAATTCTTGATTATAGGGATTGTTTGGTTATGGATGATATTTGTGCAGATAATAGTTTCAAAACTTGAAAAGCATTTATAGCATATGTCAATAACAAATTATGATCAAATGTTAAATCTGTTCATATTAAATGCTAATTTGCAGCTGTTAATGATTTTGATAGCATATGAGGGAATTATATTATATAGTATTAATCTGTGTTGAAAGGTCTCTAATCTCTATATGTTGTGTAAATAATAATCTGAAATCCTCAGCCAAATGACATGCAGGGCAGTGACCAACAAAGCCATGATGAAGATCAACCGATTAGCAGTGGTGAGCCTTGCAATTTTCTAGGAATGAAAGTTATGAAGCTCTCTTTTTCTTTTACTGGCTTTAATAGCATGATTGGTGAACTTGTTACTTAGCAGATCCTCCAACTGCCCCGGGTGGCAATAGCACAAAATTCGATGACAAAGCGGCCTCACCTGGTTATCTTCATTGTCTATAATTAATTAATATTTTAAGATTTTAATTTTGAACACAGATGCATTGATCCTGACATAGATATTATCTACCAGATCAACTATCAAGTGTGCGATCTAGCAAATGGATACCAGAGAAACGTGTACTAGAGCTTATTCTTGACATATTACAAAGGTGGGTCTTTTCAATGCATGTCCTCCAGGCTTCAGCAGTTCCAGAGTGACGAGATTTCTACAGTTTAAGAGTTAGCATTGTATCAATATTCTCACTAGCCGTAGTGGAACTAGAATCCAAGAGAACAGTAATTGTAGGCATAATATTGCATTACCTATATATTGATCATTATACCTTATCTTTCTGATATTAGGAGAGACACCCATGAAATATTTGCTGAACCTGTTGACCCTGAAGAGGTACGCAATTTGTAGTTGGCATCAGCATTTAATCATGTGAAATCTCCTCTCTTTTTTTGGTGTACCATGCTGATGGATTTGAAACCGTGACAAGGTTGAGGATTATTATGAAATCATTAAAGAGCCTATGGATTTTGGCACCATGAGAGCTAAACTTCACGAAGGGATGTATACAAGTCTTCAACAATTTGAGGTGTGTGCTCTGTTCTCAGGATTTTCTTCTTCTTTCTTTCTTCTGAAGGTACTTGTCTTTCTAATTTGAAGAAGGTATATGATTTCACTTGGTCACAATCATGTGAAATGTAGCTATTGAAATGAGTTTCTAGAATTTTTTGCTTAAATTCATCTCAAGTTTGATTTGTGTAAATTAAGCTCTTTGACCGTTGGAGATCTGATTATATGCTCTTTTTTTTTGGCACAGCTAATTATATGCTTATGTAAGCTGTATATGGTTGTGACTGATCATATTTGGAATATTTTGCAGTATGATGTATATCTAATTTCCAGAAATGCTATGCATTTTAATTCCTCAGCAACTATATACTTCAGAGAGGTAATAATATCAGCTAAGAGTCCTTTGCTGCATTGTCTAGATTATTCTTACCCCTAAATGAATGCAAAATTCTGGTTTTACAGGCTCGAGCCATTCACGAACTAGCAAGAAAGGTCTTTCATGCTCTTAAAACTGACCCAGAAAACTTTGAGTTGGAATTTTCTGAGACAAGACGAAGAACTAGTAGAAGGCTTATCAGTGAAAGTAGGGCTACATCATACAGCTCAAATTGTAAGCCTGCAACAAATTTAAGATCTGATAGCAAGAGCAACATATCATCAAAAATTATGCCATGTTCTCTTCATAATTCTTCAAACCTCCGGAAAAGTATTAGTGGAATCCACGGACACTCTGCTGCTGCTACTGAATTTAGTCCAAGAGATAATGAAGTGCACTCTGGTAAGAAATGAAATTCGGTCACTAGATTCAGAATTGAAATTGCTTGGATAGTTGGAGGAGCACCTTTTTAGAATTTATGGGGTTTCCAAGTCCTTGTAATCTTTTTTTTTTTTTGGAGGGTCCACTACATAATTTCTAGTCCTACATTTAGGGCTTTGAACTTTCAGAATTTTCATAAGTACATTTGCCACTTAGATTTGCACATACTTTAAGTTTATTTTTCTGAGTACATAATTTGAAAACAATGCTGACTGATTTTAAGTAGTGATTCTCTAACAGGTGCAACAAATGGTAGGAGAAATAGTTTCGCTGAAGTAGACAGACGTTGTACATATAGACCCTGGATGTCTCTCCTCACTGAGAATGATTCAATTGTTTCTAGCGACTCAGAACAGCTAATTCCTGTAAGTTGGTCTTGCATTTTGTTTGCTTCTGCTCATGGATATGTGCTAAACAACTAAGCTGACAAGTGGCTGGTGTGCTGCTTGTGAAATCATGTCTGGTGGAATACTAAGTACATATATGCTGATATTTATGTCAAATGTATTGCGCTCAATTCTAACAGAAAAACTGTAGTCAGAATCACCTGAATATTCATTTTTGGTTTTGACAAGTTTACATCTCCTCTTAACAAGCGTGTGAATAGTCAACATTACACTTTCTTTGTTGCCTTTCTGTGTAGGAGCAGTTCTTACCTTTAATTGATTACAGGCTCTTCTTTTATAAAAGATACATGGTGCACAACTATAAAAGAATCATGCACCCTTGCCAGTGCATGATTCCTTTCCTTTTATTCTTGGTGGGCCATCTCATAATTCTTATGTTTTTTAATTTATCTATTACTCTTGGGCCAACTATATCTTTTGACCAGCATACATAGCAGTGAGGTGCCACTCCATAAAGGATGGTTCCAACTGCAAGCTTAGTTGATGACAGGAGGGGTTATGGAACTTTTACTTTTGGATGAGAGTTGACAACTTCTTTTCCATGTTTTTGTAGGTGAACCAGCAGGACATTGGTTACAAAGATAGCTTGATGTTGTTTGTTAAAGATTTAGGACCAATAGCCCAAAAGATTGCCAAGCGGAAGTTGATTGGATGCTTGATAGATGCTTCTAATTGTTGGACTACTCCTGATTCAAGACATTGGGTTCAGGAACTCGAATGTCAAAATCCAAAAGCATTTGGTTCCACCCAAAGGGGTCTTGCTACTCCGGATTCTGCATTTATTGGAGCACCCGGAAATTTATTTGACCATTTTCATAGGGGTCCAAATATCTTTGGAAATGCCAACTATAAAGTAAATTCATCTTATGCTGCTGCTGGAGAGAAAGTTTATGCCATGGACCAAATGCTCATCCGTAATGCTTCAGCAGATATACAAAGCAGTGAGGAAAAGAGAACACCTGTTTCCTTCGGAGGGGATGACCGCTCCTGTAGCGCAACAGATGTTTTCGGGCATTTTGGCTCTGATGACAGGTTTCATCAGGATCACCGCTCTGAGATTCAGTTGGGTTTCTCTGCCTTCAGTTTTGGTGCTCAACAACCAAACCTCTCAGTTGCTGGATTGAAGAACTCAGGCAAAAGTCTAACACCAATAACAATGGTTGGAAGTGATTCTTGTACTCATGCACCCCAGTTGCAGTCATCTTCAGCTCAATCTCAGGCAAATATGTGGGATTTGAGGTCGAGAAACAATTACAATGTATCAGCTTCGTGGCCTCAACAAACTATGGGGAGTTCAATTTGTAGTGAAGCCAAGGGCTCCAGACACAATGACAACATACCTATTCCAAGAAGTTGGGGTCAAGACATAACTGCAGCAGATGAAGTCGAAACCAGTGGTTTTGTTCAAGCTAGCCAACCAATGCGACTGAATTCTCAGTTCATATTTGATTTGCCATTTCTGAAGAAGCGGCTCGATCAGATTAATTCCTCGGGAAAGGATAAAATCTTCCAGCAAGGTTTTAGTGCTGAAGATCCATTTCTGGATAAAGTAAATTGGAAGAGGGAATCCATCTATAGCCAACACAAGGAGCTTAGCATTCAAACATATAATGATAGTTACAAACCGTTCTCATTGGATGCTCAGCATGGAGATCTGGCTCTCCAGTTGTGAATATCATTGATGATGCTCGAGTAAAAAAGGGTTTTATTCAGTTTGACTTTCATTTAACTCAGGTGATCTTAGATATCTTTAGTTTCAGAATAGTGTCATCATGGTAGGTAGTAGGTAATAACCTGATAGAAAAAGGTGGTTTTTGAATGTTAAAGCGGGCCGTAGTTGGAGATGGAATGGAAACATATTCTATAGGCTCAATTTAAGATTTGAGAAATGTTCAAATATAGTGAGGCTCAAATATTCAAAGATTTTGCATTTCTGTTATGGTGCTTGTTTATCCTGTCTATGCAAATGAATGCCTCAAGCTATGTTACAAAGTTGGAAAAGAAAAATATATCAAATTGTGATTAAACCAACTCAAAATGTTTTATTCAAATTGAGGTATGACTAAAAGGGTGCCTTTTTTTTGGCCATTTTCTATGAAAACTATAGCACTAGAATTGATTAAACAAAATTGTGATTGCTTTCGGATTCAAGGCAAGCAATGAAAATGGTGGAAAAGATCAAACTTTCATTGGGTTATTTGGCCATCACGTCATGTCCATCTCATCACAAAGGGCAACAAAATTATTTAATGGATCAAAGTTATATACCATATGTGAGTTGTCCTCCGACCCCAAAGAGAAAGCAACATTTTATTAATAAATTTTTTAGGTGACTTGCCTTCTTCAATTTTTTTTTTTTATCTACAAAACAATTGTCTCATCAAATAGCTTCTTTAATTGGGACATCTAAATTATTACTACTACAATTTTTCTTTCTTTTCAATTAGATTTTTTAATTCGTTTTTTTTTTTTTTTTCAAAAAGAAACCATAATAGAAAATGGGCAGCCTGAAAAATGTGAGATAGTCGGATAGGCATTGCAATAATTAATTATTATTATTTTATAAAATATAAAAGTTTAAAAAACTAGTAATTATAAGAAGAAGAGGAAGAAAAGGGGTAAATAAAAAGGAAAGGTAAAGATGGCTTCAAATACAAGAAACAAAACATCATCAAACTCAAACAATTGGAAACTATAAAAAGTGTGTATTGCATTATTTGTCTGTCCTCTCTATTTAATTTCTTTTCATAATAAAAATCTTTTAATTTCTTTTTTATTTTAAAGCTTCATTTCATTAGAACCTGGTTCGTTAAAAAAGGAGGGGAAGTTTGTTAAGGCCAAAAAAAAAACCAAATTAGAATCAATTTCCCGAGATTTTGTTTAGGCAGTAAACAGATCGCTCTCTTTCTCTTTCTCTTTCTGTTTCTTCGTTACGAAAAAACAACCAACAAAAGGAGGAAGAGAAGAAGAAAAAAAAATGGCTTATAGAAGAAGGCAGGGAATAAGCAGAGCGTCGACGTTCAAGGAAGAAATTCACCACCCACCCGATGACGATAAAAGCAAAAACTTTGCCTCCTATTCTTTCTCTTCTTCCAACTCGCCGGCCGCTTCTCTCGCCGCCCAGGCCATCCGTGCTTCCTCTGCTTCTCACAAAACCGACTCCCCTGCTTCTGATTTTGACTCTTCAAGATCTAAGGTTGTTTCTTTTTTTCTATCATTAAGATCAGATTACCATCTTTCTTCATTCTCATTTTTGTATGATTTGATTTTGTCAATGCCAAATCATAAATCTCTTTTCCGCGTATGATCGGTTGGTGCTCTGTTTTGTTCCTTTGAAAAGAAAATAGAATCATAGAAAGATTATGGTCACTTTGAATCCATTTTTATTTGTTTGATGATGGGATTTTTTTGGTTTGAGATGGGTAATTGCAGGAATTTAATGCGTATGAAGATGCGAAAAATGATTCAAAAGGGTTCTGGGGTGTTCTCGCTCGAAAAGCCAAAGCCATTCTGGACGATGATAATATGTCTGAGCAGTTAAACTCGTCTGGCAGAATGGGATCATCCTATGGGATTGGGATGGATGCCTCAACAGCTTCCCAGGTGATCTCTTTATTTTCTGATTCTTTTTGTTGTTCAAATTCCCAATTATTGTATGAGAGTAATAATTCAATCTACATGTTTGATATATTGCCTGTGGGTGTTTCTGCTAATGCTGCAATGTCATATGTACAAAATTTTTAGACCTGTGCTTATCTTTCTTCTGAAAACAGAACCAACAAACAAATGATCAAGGCTTTAGAAGAATGGATAATCCTGCATTAAGAAGAGGCTTGGATAAACTCACCACTTCCCTTAATCAAATTGGTGACACATTTGAAAAGGCTTTTGAGGTAAGAGTCAACTTTAGATCATAACATTTTGTAAGGAAACTTATTTCACTTCATTGGATTCTTTCTTGGAAAGTGGGGGGGACAGGGAATTTTGCAGAAATGAAAGGGTTGTTCAACAAAATGTGTTTGTTGTATTTGCAGGAAGGTCGAACAATGGTGGAAAATAAAACGCAAGATATCATCCAAGAAACACGGAAACTTCAAATAAGGCGGAAAGGGAGCAGTCCCATGGGAGATAATCAGTTCTCTCCGCAACCAATGACGCAACCAACACACCCCCAGAACCATGAAACCCAACTCAAGGCATCTCGCGACGTAAGGTGCCAAATTTTGTGTGTCACTGAATCATGTAGTCAAGCCTTTGATTTTTACTATCACTTAAACCAGCCTATCATATTCTCAATAAACCACTTCAGTTGACCATTTAGAGAGCCATTGGTTTGCCTTCTCACACATGATCATATCACACAATTTTCTAGTCCATAAATGCTGCATACAATCTTCACTCTTTAATTTGGGTTATTGTTAAAAGTAAGTTGCATTATGAGCTATGCATAGAAGAAAGGGGTTATGCTTTTAGTAAGTTGCATTATTGCATTAGGAGAATTATATTACTATGATTATGAGCCAACTTGTTCAATCTCCTTTTCCAGTGAAATGCATGATTGGCCTTTGTTTCTGCTGTCACAGGTTGCAATGGCCACAGCTGCTAAGGCAAAACTTCTTCTTAGGGAGTTGAAAACTGTTAAAGCCGATTTGGCCTTTGCAAAGGAACGATGTGCTCAACTAGAGGAGGAGAATAAACTCCTTAGAGAGAGTCGAGAAAAGGGTGGTAATCCTGCAGATGATGATTTGGTACATAATATATACCTTTTCTTCATATAAACCAATGATTCCCTTTTCTTTTGCTCAGAGAATAACATTGATTTTGCTTCCTACTCCAATTATATGATATATCAGATTCGGCTTCAACTGGAGACTTTATTGGCTGAAAAGGCAAGGTTGGCGCATGAGAATGAGATATATGCTCGTGAGAACCGGTTTCTAAGAGAAATTGTGGAGTATCATCAGCTGACAATGCAGGATGTTGTGTACTTAGATGAGGGAGCTGAAGAAGTTACAGAAGTTTATCCCTTAAGCTTCAGCTACTCAAAAGTGCTATCAGATGATTCCCCATCCTCACCAAAGTCTCCGATGTCGCCTTCCGAGGAGGTTACCCCTTGTACAAGCCCGGAAGTGACAAAGGAAAGCTTACCTCTCCCTATTCCACCGCCACCAGACGAAGAAGCAAAGGAGGATGATGTCCCTCTCCCACCTAATAATAGTTCACCATCTCCTTCACTCCCTGATGATCAGGATAAAGCAAAAAGACCTCCTCTAGATTCTCTCTAAATTTTAGATTTTTTCACCTTATTTGTTTTGTATGTTGATGACTTTGTGTAACATGGGTTGAGAACTTTTTTTTTCCTTTTCTTTTGGGTATTTCTGGGAAGGTTCCATTCTTTTTTCTTTTTTTAATTTTTTTGTTTATTTAATCGTTGATTAAGGTGGAGAAGGGTGGGAAGGTTTATAAATTTTTGTGTGGTAATTGTGCATACTGGTCGGTCTTTTGGTCTCCTTTGATTAAATAAGAACATCAGAATTCTTTTCTTCTTTAGCCACTAAGTATAAGTTGTTGTAAGTACCTATCAACACAAATACAGTCACCATCTCTCGATGTAATGCTTTGCAGACCAAACAATTGACAATAAAAAAATAATAACAATTAAAGCATTTTTGTTAAGCACGTGAAGCATCTTTGTTTTTGACCATGATTTTTAGTCTGGCTACCTTAATAAGTTTGGTTTTTGCTCGATATAATTATACTCATGGTAAAGAATAAAGATTAACAGTTTAACAAAATTAAGATAAGACATTTAAAGCATGCATATTGGCCTCAGTTGTCCCTGCTTCCAGCCTGAATCTGCACTTCAAAGTTCAAAGTTCAAACCAAATTGTTTAAGAAAATTACTTAAACCGAATACCAGTACAAAAATAAAAAGAGAAACATGGAATAGGAGGCAAAATAAAGCATATGCACAAGAAAAAGAAAAGAGGCTTTCATTAATGCCGAATTTGAACAGTGACATATACTGTTAGTCCTTAAGATGAACTCTATGTGTAGCTTAGAGGGCCCATTAGATACATTCAACATCTCAAATTACAATAATACGAACAGACTGCCAATTTCACTTCTATGCTATCCACTTGTTTTGGTTTCAATTTCTTAGGGAATCCATGAACAAAGCACAACCAAATAGTTGAATTTTACCAGTGTAGATGATGACCAAAATATGGCTATAGTCGCTTTGGATAAGTATTTTTTTTTTTTGCAGAGCTTTGAAACAGTGAACTTCCCCCCATTGTGAAGCAATGATATTTAGAATATTTGGAAAAACAAACTAGTTGATCCGTCACCATACGATCTCAGATCTGCAGGCTTAACCAATGCCCTACATAAAGGGCATGTTCTTTCCCTCTCAAACCTGGAAAAAAAAAAGAACGAGAAAAAAAAACCATTAGTAAATGGGAGAAGGAGAAAAAAAATAGAGGAGTTCGGGGGGTGGTTTGGTATGTTCTGTTGACCAATTCTATCTTAAAAAAAAAAGCCAAACAAAAACAAACTAACCACTCGGATACACAATCTTCACAAAAAATGTGTTTACAACGAAGAAGAATGGGTGCGTGCATCTTCTCCTGGCAGATAGCACACAGGTCCCCAGCAGCATTCACCTATATTGGGTAAGTGACAAGTTAAAAAAGAAGCATTTCTCTCATAAAAAATTAGCAATCACTCTATGAAACACATTAAAGACCTTTCAAATCTCAAGCAATGAATTACACAAAAGCTACACAATCAATAAATGTAAACTATGGAGATAAAGGAGTCATAAACTTAGATAAAAATTGTCTGCAATTGCAAACATGTATGCTCAAATAAAACCAAAAGTAACCTTCCCTCACTCCTCAAGCTCAAATCTTACAGGCAACAACCAGCTAAATAGATAAATGTTCAAGCTTATCTAGGCAAGGGAGAGCATGACTAAAAAGCAGTAAATGAAACTATTAGAATGTCAAGAGAAATCAAACATTTGCAAAGCCCTGAACTACTGACAAAAAGAATACCCAGCATAACATATTATCATCGATTAGTCCATCAAGTGTTGATTCGACGGACAAGATGCTCTTTTTCCTACGCAAAACATGTTCTCTAAAAATCCTTTTCCAATTTTCTGCATTAAACCCCTCCAATCCTTTTCCACAGCCCGAGTCTTATTTTTTCCCCTTCATCTAAACATACCATTCTCAAGTCCCTCATACAATTAACATACAAAGGAAAGTTTTTGCTACATAGCTATTAACTTTCAAAGAAATAGGCAACTGAAATCTATAAATATACACCCAATATCAGTTCATTACCTGCTCCGATGTTGCATAAGCACCATAATGTACCTCTTTACGTGATAGTGCCTTCAGTGCAGCAAAGAAGGATTGCACCTGAAATTTGCCAGCCATGTAAGGAACAAAAAGGCTTCAAAAGAGAAAAGACAAGCTTCTTGACTTGCCAGAAAATCATCGTCCACTTCACAAGTAGATTAAATACGTCTCATAAGAAACACATAGACAAATTGAAAACATACCTTCTCAACAACAGATGTGAGCTTGAAGGTTAAATACAACCCTGTCATTAGTGACGAAAATAGGCTCCCATAGTCTTTGTTTAAGAAGAAACGATACCAGACTGGAGTTGGCAATAAGGCACGGTAAAGTAGCATCATATACTCAACCAATGTCAGCATTTGACCCTGATGTACTTCCGTTAGTTAGTAAGAAGTAAGAAGTAGTTGATAACGTAAGTATGTGTGTGTTTGTGTTAGTGTTCTAATAGCAGCCATGACTACCATGTACTTGGCCAAACTCAAAAAGACATATAAGCAGGCGAAATGGAAATAGTATACTTTAATTTGAATGCAATGTTTAAAACCATCTGTGCTTTTTATGGTCATGGGGCCACACTTATGAGAAGTAAGAGAATCTACTAGTGATTTCCTTTAATGAATAAATTTGCTAAGTCAAGACCCTAAATTGATACATAAAAGATCATAATGAAATGCACATTTGGTGAAAGTTTCATGTCCTAAAGCATTTGGCCTAAAAGTTATAGCATACCAATTTTTGCTATTTAAAGTGGCTACATTATAGGAATATTATGATATATTCAAGAGAATAAAGTTCAGTAAATTAAAGTTAAAAAGGAAGAGCTGCGGGTTTCCAGCTGTTATTCAAAATTATGACATAGCAGAGTCAAAAAAAACTTTTCATTAATGCAACTCATAATTTAACACCAGTGATTTTGCAGCTACAACTACAATTCCAAACCCTGACATACCTACATTTAACATGTAAGTATGTGATAATTGTAAATTTTGTATCTCACCTGCTTACGGTAGTTTCGTCCTCTACTGTTCTTGTAATACATTAACAGAAAACACTTTAAAACCATCGCTTCCTGTCGAACCAAAGTATCTGGAAGAAGCCAATACTATAATATTATAACAAGGAATAGGGCAAAATAATCCACAACAAATAAGAAAGAAAGCATCTTGCATAGAAGGGCATGGCAAAAGGAGGAAGAGAGAGAGAGGGGGGGAAAGGAGGGGGGCTATACATGCACTAGGAAGGATATCAAATTATGTCAGCCAATGAATGAATTATCACTAGAGATGAGATTATATTGTTGAAAATGCTCAATTAAGCAGGTGAAGAAACCAGTAATTTGCAAGTAAGGCATGACAATAATTCAAACAACAAAATTATACGGGCAGACTGACAAAGCTAAAAATAAAATGACATGAAAAAGAAAGCAAAGGGAAAAAAGGTGAAAGCAACAAAGAATAACAAATTATTCTTTTTTTCTGTGAAAATAAAAGGAAAAATTATCGCCGCTCAGAATTGTATACTTCCCTACACAGAAAGGATGCAGTTGGAAGAGACATCATATAAACAGATAATAATGCTGAAAAGCCATCTCCACATAATGTTTCTTGGCTAGTAGAACAAGACAACTTGCATTTCAGTTGATAAAGATATAGTGGAAAACAACCAACCATTAACCATGATGATAAAAATAGCATGCCAAAAAGGTGGAATAGATTTTGGGGGAAGCATCACTAATGGATACAGAAGATCATCATTCCAATACCACCAGTAGACAGCAACAACATGAAGTGTGAAAGCAAGAGAAATGCCAATCAGAACAGACATCTTCCTCTCACCCTGCATCCACCAAAAGAAGGAATACTTAATATTTCTTATGTTAAAGATAATCCTAATTTTTCATGGAACATAGGACATATAAAGAAATGCAGGACATAGAAGTTTACATTACCTTCAAAGCAGTTTGTTTCCGTAAAATTTCATTTGACTTGAACATAACAGCAGCAATCCAAATTGTAACAAAGAAACCTGTTAATCTTTGAAGAAGGCCAAACATCATTAACTTGAAAAGAAGTTTCATTTGGGAAGGCATAAACAATGTATAACTATGAAGGAGTTTCATTTTAACCTTGCAGCGCAGCTAACAAAAGAATATACATGAGCCCAAATGTACTTAGTTCCACCCTCACACAACATGTATCCCATCAATAACTAAGTAGGCAATTGCAAATCTCAATAAGAAATTATTACAATGGCATCTGGCAAAAGTTGTGTTTTTAATCCTCATAGAAAAAACATATCAGACTAAACTTCAGACATGTTCATGGTAAATCAGTTTTCTAAACAACCTCCTCCATCTTTCTTGTGAAAGAATAGATGTCAAGACACAAAGAATAATGATTAAGCACGGAAGGAAAGTTTAGACTTGAACTCTAATGTCGACCTCACCAAATTACTTTGTGTCAAGCAATAATGAGCAGAACACAAGAAGAACAAACCCAATTCTTTAGGAAAGGTATTCAATGCATCTTAGACAACAAAACACTGCCTAATTTAATTGAATTGTGATTAATCTAGGAACCCTAGACAACACTAAATATTAAATAAGCTGTATATGATCTATACCCATTCAAGACTAGATACCAACATCCTAATAAGCTGATAAGAACTAAATCCATTTTTTTCAACTATTCCTTAGAAGAGCTTTCTCCGTGCTAGTTTTATCAAATTTGCATACAAGTAATGTATTCGGGAGCAAAAAATCTAATGAAATTAATCAATATTCTAGTTCTAGAAAGAAAACCATGCACTTAAAATCTCAATAACTTTTAAAAGCCAACTCTGATGACACTTTGTTATATGCATCTATATAGTGACCACTGTCTATTCTCAAACATCAAATTATCTACATGCTGATGCGACATTTAACGGCTAAACTAAAACCAAGGGTTACAGTCGTAGGAGCAACGCAAAAAAAAAGCATATAAAAGTAAGAGAAATCACCTTGCAAATGTTGGCGAATAAAAACAACCAAGAGAAGCAAAGAGAAGGGAAGAACTTGTTCAATCCATCTTGCAGCTTGCTGAATGTCATATCTTTGATAGGATGAATCTCTGCTATTGTTAACTCCAGCCCCACTCCCATCCCCAGCTTCAGCATCAGCCCCACTAACACTCCCATTAGACGAGGACTGAGAAGCACCTTCTCCAGAAGCTGCCACCCCGCGATCACTGCTCCTAGAATCCCCTCCTTGACCATCAGATGTTCCCAAACCCAGTGACACCTCACTCTGAGAAGTACCCTCCCTGAGCTGACCTACCACCATACCAGAGGCATCCCTCTCGCTGTCATGGTCGCCGGCTCCAATTATCCTAATAGAAACCTCCCCATTGTTGGCAAGGGCAGAAGTGGAATTTTCAAGATTCTGATTGGGAATAAGAGGGTCGGATTCTTGGTGGATAGAACGCGCTGTACGGAGAAGACCTGAGTACTCCAACAAGGCTGAAATAGGCGCTTGGATTATATTCGAAGCCGAGAGCATTCCATATCTTCTCGAATTCGTAGAACCGCCGCCTCCTCTGTAAGAATCCTGATTCGTACTTGACGCTTCCATTGGCGTCGACGATGCTGATGCTGTCGCAGTTGCCCTAACCCTAACCATCATTTAATCACCTAAAATCAGTATTTAATGATTCCTACTTTTCCTTTTTCGCCTAATTCCGTGTAAACCAAGAAAAAAAGCACAGAAAGCAAAAAAAAATCATAACTTTAAAATAAATGAATAAATCGGTGCGTACCTTCGAAAGCGAAACTCCGTGGAGGACAAAATTAGAAAATCATCCGATTAAAGAAGAAGAAGAAGGGAAATATCCTAAACCCTAGAACGAGTTATCTCCCGATTAATGTCGGAGTCAAAGGAGTAGAAAAAGTCAAAGAAAGCAAGCGATTTGACTGAATCTGAAGCGGATTGGGAGAAAAAGCTCAACTTTGAATCAATCGAGGTTGTTTGGGCAACGATCAAAGAATGTTTCGTCGATCATTATATCAAAAATGAAAAAGAAGAAAACGAAAGAGAAATTTGAAACGCAGAAAGAAAGGATAATAAATGATCGATGAATTAAAGAGGTTTCTTTGAATTTTTGTTATTAAAATTTTTTTGCCCTTTTCTTTCCCTTGCCTCAGTTTCCTTTCTTTTCTTTCTACCTTTCTCGCTCGCGCGAGGGCAGAGAGATAAAAAGGAGATAAAAAAAAATTTTTAGTCAACTTTTATGTTTTATGAAAATGAAAAAAAATGGTTTCCGTGTTTTTTTTTTTTAGAATTATTTCTTAATTTTTAAAGTTTTTTTTTTTATTTTAATCATTTCGGTAGTCCTACGTGGTAAGTTGTTGTTGACATCATATATTTGCCCATTATTTAAGAGGGTCCCAGTCCCATACAACCCTCAAGTGTAATTTCATTATTTTTAATTTATACACAGGGTGATTTTTTTTTTATAGAATACACAGGGGGCTAAAAGCTCAAATAAGGGCTTCAACTTTTCAAATAAGTTCAAACAAGGACCCCAAAACACAATTTTAACAAATTAAAGTACATATTTAGTAATTTATGACATATTGTGCAAGATGTTAGTTAATACTAGTGTGTGCGATGTATATAAATTAAAAAGCATGGAAAAATTTTATATCATACTACGTTTATTGAATTTATTTGGATTGATATGTTTAGATTTTTAATTGAAATAATAACACCATTTTTCTATCAAAATTGATGTGTAGGCATGGCAAGCATTGTTTTTCATCTAAGGAGAACCTAATTTGTAAAAAATTTACTTAGTTTGTCTTCTAATTTGTTGAAATTGTGTTTTGAGACCCTTATTTGAGCTTATTATGAAAATTCGGTTCCTAAATTGAGATTACAGCTATACACAAAGGGGATATAGGATGTTTCTCTAGGAAATTAATTAATTGAAAGGCAATGGAAATGCTAAGATTTGTAACAGGTTTATTCTTAAACCCAGATTTAACAGGCCTTTTCACTTATAAACAAATAAACAAATGTTGTAATAACCAGCTGGACTGTGAATTGGTGAGGGGTTCGGGTCCCAGTTTGATCGGGACAGTTAGTTCAACCGGTAAGGCCAAATAAAGGAATATTTTAATTAAAATATTACATTTCTAGAAAATAAATACTTACTAAATATAGTAAATATATATAATAAAAAAATGAGTTTGATGCAGTGATGAAGGTACTTATTTTTAACAAAAGAGAGGTAATGAATTCAAAACCCACTACCTACAAATATTTCCAATATTTTTTCAAGTCATGAAACTGGTTTAATCGGTTCGGGTCAATTATGGGTCAACTCAGATTTTGACCGGGCCAACATTCCCCTGGGTGACCCCCCCTCTCTGGCCCGAAAAGGCTATCGGGTCTCGAGCCGACCGGGTCTTACAATACAACACTGATGTAAACTTAGGTCCAAATTGGAAAAAAAAAAATTTTGTGTACATAATTTTCGTACTCTAACAAAATTACTAAAAACTCGAATCTACTTTTTACCATGACTGAAATAACTATTCTATTTTTATCTTTTTTTTATGTCCTTAAGAATTGTAATGTGTCTATTCTTAAGCCCAAATTCAACAGTTCTCTTCACGTGCAAATTATATAAAAAAAAATTCGCCTACAGCGCAAACTCATTCTAATACACTTGCTACTATTAATTATATTCATTTCGATTCAAGCTTTGTAAAAATGTGAAAATAAACATTAAGATCTATCAACAAATAATTGATCGAAATAGTAAGCACATCTACTCTAATAAGGGTAAATACACGAATTAGATCTCCTAAAAACGCATTTGTTAAAAGTATTTTAACTCGTCACGTATTCGATACGGAAGAGATAGTCTCAAGTTCATTGAGATTTGGCAATACACTTGATTAAACAGTTAGATTATAGGTATTAAAAGAGATTGTAATTGAAATCTGACGTGATTATCTGATACGAAGAATATGTATAAAAAATTAAATCATATTGATTAATTTTATTATCTTTAATTTTTTTTTTAAGGTTGTAAGGATTAGATTCACTTCCTAATGTTTTTGTATGTCATTGTTGTTTGTTGGGTTAATAAGTGTTTGCATTTATATGTCTTTCCAAATGTCACTTTAGGAAGGAGAGACAATTTTGGAGGTGCATAATGATACTCAAGAACCCAAATCTTATAAGTTATAACTAAGAGTTTTAAAAAAGCGAGAAAGCAACGTTTTAGAAAAATTATGCCAAGTATATGGATTTACTTATTTACTTATTTAAATTTAAATATAAAAGATTATTTTTCACATGTTATTAAATTATGCAAAAAAGCATATGAGAAATCATTTTCTTATACATTTCATTTTATAGTATATATCTATTGTATTATTATTTGTTAAGGAACTCTATGCTCTCTAGGTTTGAGTCTTGTCAATGATGAAAATACTAGATATTATTCTCAAGCATTCGCGTCGGGTTTTTCAGTTTATGATTAGAACTGAATAATTTCAATTCTAAGTAAAATTTTATCTTATAATATATATATATATATACTATATATTATTTGAATACCCTCTGGAAATTACCGATAGCTCCAATCAACTTTTAACGTGGAAGAACCTTTTTGCCCCATTTTGGTCTTTTCTCACTCTAGAAATTACCAATAGCTCCCATCAACTTTTAACGTAGGAGAACATTTTCGCCCCGTTTCGGTCTTTTCTCACTCTGGAATTTACTGGTAGCTCCCATCAACTTTTAACGTGGGAGAACATTTTCGCCCCATTTTGGTCTTTTCTCAATTTAGTTAATTATTTAAAAGCCTTTGGAACTTAATACTATTGGGTTGATGTGTTTGGTTTTTAATGTAAATTCTACCTTATTTTGCATTAACACGACATTAATTGTGTTTATATTGTCTTTTGTTTGTTTAATTAATTTTGAATTAATAAGATGTGATCCTGTGAATGAGGTTTTGCCTTTTCTCACATGGTTGATTACTTAAATATCCTTCTAAACATAACATTTTTGCTTGAAATGCATTGTCTTTATATTTCATTTGATCATAGGGGTGTAATTAGCACTGTTTCCATCATTTTCCTTGGTTTTTAGTTTACAGTTCCTGGTAAAAAGTTGTTGGAATTTCTGAGTCTATTTGTTTACTCATTTTAGAATTTCTTCCTAAAGTATAGTTTGGTTTTTGCAATTGCCTTTCGTCGGTTCGTTTTTTCTGCCGAAATTCGAAGAACATTTGTTCATGAATGCATTTGGAGCTATGGCTATCTAGGTGCACTAACGTTTCTTGATCTAGTATTAATGAAAATGCAATTAATACAGTTTCTTCTTTAAAAATAATTCTCTTACCATCTTTTCGTTTTTCAAGAGGTTCCAAATCACTGAACAAATCCTCTTCCCTCCCTTTCTTCTTCACATCGTTTTTTGGTTTTTGTCTTTTCCCATTCCTTCTAATGTCCCTAGAGAAACAAATTGGACAGAGCTTCTTCCATTTCAGTCTCAGGTTACTTCCTCTCAACGACTTCCCCCATCCCTCTCTTCGAAACACCATATTAGTTTTGGGTTTTGTCAGTTTATTTTATTGACCTTAGGAGTGTATGTTCCTAGGATTTTGATTGCTTAGAATAAAGGTTTAGGGTAATTGTTGTCTAGGGGGTGCGCTCCCTTTGATCACCTATTTTCCCTTTTCTCCAAAAACCACATTTTTTTTCCCTTTTCAAGCTCTAGCAGAACGCAAAATTCCTCAACTTCAACTCTCAGAAGGGAAATTAAATGATTTTGGGCTCAGAAATTGACTTGAAGGGGAAAAAGAAGTGGATTTTACAACAGAGACTTGGTTGTACGACCTTATTAATCAACTAGGTTTATATATGATCGACTCTTCTATCTTCTTTTACCTATTATTAAATATTTTTCTTTGTTATTCTTAACAACTTTCGCTACCTCTTGTTTTCCACTACTTTCTTTTATATATGATATTGATATATAGATTACTGCAATTTGTTGTTCAGTTCATCCCTTTTTACTTCTAATATTTATTTTAGGAGGTTTTGCTTTGATTAAATGGTTAGAGGAAAAGAGCTTAATTTAAGTCTTTTATATAATGGGTTTAGAAGAAAAGACAAGTTTGTTTACATTGTTTGCTTTGTCTTGCTGTGTTTCCTTAAATTTTCCAGGTATGATATCAATGGCGTTGAATAGTTTTTGATTGAATGAAATTTTCTCTAATATTGATAGTTCTTCAATAATGTGGAATTTAAGAGAATTTGTCCTCCCAAGGACTACATACATTTTGATTTCTCTTAGATTATTATTTTTTCCTAATTTGAAAGCTAGCTGAGTCTATTGTTTATCCACTATTCGCTCCACTAAATTAAAACCCTTAGAACTATTACAAAAACTATAAGACTATTATTTTGTAAAACTGCAATATTTAGTTAGAGTAGAATTTAACAGAAAAGAACTGAGTCTGGAAGAAATATTTAATTATGAACTGAGTCTCTATATAGAATTGAGTTTGCAAGCAACTTAATTGATTAATCTCTATCATTTTTAAACAGGTTTCAAATATGAAGTAAACAAGTCATTTGAGTAACTGAATATATTATAGTACATAGTGAAAACCTTTGGAAAATGATTTACTGAAGACGTATTCATTATGAGAGGGAAATATGATCATATAGGTATGATGATATGCAGGAAATGTTCAGCTACTACTCCTAGGAAATCAGCAACTGCAGTGAACAAATGATAGGTTAAGAAAACCCACATATACTTCTTTTTATACCAGTTATTTGATTGATCTTGAAGCTATTACTTCCTCAATTGGAATGGTCTAATAATATTAGCTCCTTTTGTTGTTTATTCAATACCTGTTGTGTAGTTGGAATGGTCCTTCTAGGCTAGAGATGTTGAGGAAGAAATAATTCCTGCTTGCACGTTAATTATGGATAAGAATATTAAGACTTAGCAATGTTTTTGGATCATTATTAATTCCAAATCTATTGTTATTTCTCAGGAAACTTCACATTTGAATTGTTTTTTAGAGTCCACTTGGCAGAGAATTCTTTTCTTGAGGACGTAAATTGGTGAAAACCGTTTTGAATCGTGACTTGAGGAAGACTACGTGTTTCTTGATCTTCAGCCATATCAAGTTTTAGTATCAGGGTATGAATTTCTTCACTTCTAACTTCTAAGTATTAAGTAGTAGAATTTTTTTTATTTGCTATTTTTGGTTTCTTGATATTTGCTTATTGCCGTTGGGTTTTACTTTTTTTTTTAATAGTCATTGATTTCCAATTCCCAAAATCTCTTCAAAGAATCAATTAGAATTCTTGATGACAAACTAGAAGACAAGTTCAGTATCTGACTTAGAAGTAGAGAAAAGCCCAACTTTTAATGATTGAAATGTTCTTATTTGAGTCTAACATGAAATTATAGTGAAATGTTTTTTTTTATTTGAGTCTAATATGAAATTGCTTCTTTTGATGTAAAGTAGAAAATCAATTGGAGTCTGAAATGTTTTGTGAAGCAAATAATTCAGCATAAGGCTATTCTTACAGGTTTAATCAGATTAACGCCTTAATAATCATGCACTTTTGTTAATAAAAATATTATTAAATTGTTTGAGTGGTTAGAATGTCTGAACCCTATCTGTTATAGACCACATGATCATCAATATTCTGCATTTCTTCATTAATTGCTTAAGATGTATTTTGATTGTTACTTACGTTACTTCATTCTAATCACATGAATAGTCTTCGACACAAATTAATTAAGACCTCAATTACAGGAATAAGGGAAAAAATGGTTTACATGTTTTGGTAATATCGATAACAATATGTATTAGCTTTCAATAAAATGTTTGTGGGAAAACTCTCGCTTGCTATGTTTGTTCTTTAATATTGATTTACACTTCGATTCTTATTCAGGAGATATGGTTTATAATATTTGTTCTTTCTCTATTATATGTATGCTGCTTTCAATAAAGTGTTGTGGGAAAAAAATAACCCCTTTGATGTGTTTGTTCTTTAATATTGATTTAGACACGGATTCTTATTTAGGAAATACAGTTTATGATGTTTTGTGCTTTCTTTATTATTGCATACTGAGAAGGGATATATGTGAATCTCCTGGGTTATAGCGGTGGCATTTGGCTCTTCTTAAATCTCAGAAATCCCTCTTTCCAACAAATAGTGCACACCGAGGATGAGATCAGAGTCAACTTACTGAAAGTTTTGAAAGCCATTACTATATGAGAGGTACACAATATGAACATTCAGTTGTGTTAATTTTATTTACTTTTACACCTTCTAACTATCTTAAGAAAAATCCAACAGGTTGAATCAACAAACCACCAACATATTGAAGAAATGGAAAGTACAGCCTTTTGAATTGGAGGTTATGTTTATGTCTTTTAGCCTTAACTTTGGATGTTTAAGTTATTTGCTTTTAGAATTAGAGAGTATATTCCTAAGAAAGGACATAATTTATATGAACTCAGGAAATAGTTACTTCTGATTTATGAAATTATGTCAACTATAATTTCCTACAATATCATCAATCCCCATTGCAATGTGAGTAGATTCAATTTATAGATACAAGTTTTCTCCTGCTCCTTCACTACACAGAATTATCTCATTTATATAAATGACAAATTATTTCCAAAAGAATTTACAACTTTACATGAATTGAAAAATAACAATGCTGCAATATATATGTACTAGAAACAACTTACTGCATTCAACAATTACGAACGAAATCTAAAGATGCCCACACCACAAGCGTGGGTTGCCCTTTTTGTAGGAAATTAGTTAAATGAAAGGAAATAGTGTTAAAATTCTAATATCTATTCAAATAGTTATCTGGAAAATGGAAATGCAATTTCACTTCGATTATAATTCAATGTTATAAATATTATTTGAATTTCAAATATATAATGATATATATTGGTTTTCTCCCAACCAATTAACTTTGTACAAATGTCAGTATGAGAATAGCCAAATACTGAGCACACAACAGTTTGGGGATAACTTTAATAGTAAGGTATAGATGTGCTGAAAGAACTTTTCACCTCAATAGTTCGATGTGGCTCAAATCCGAACTTGTCGAGATCCTATGTGATTATTGGATACCACAGATTAGTAAAAAAAAGCAAATATTGTATTGTTGATAGAAATTATTATTATTATTTTTTTTGAAAAATAGAAATTATTATTTTTATATCAATTAATAATATTTTACAAAATGAAGAATTTGATGGAATCAAATACTAATTCAATATCACATGTGAAAATGGGTTCAAGGCCTCAAATCTAGGCAAATTTTTTTATTATTTTTTTTGTTTTATCAAGAGTATCGTCAAGCCTTTTGGGTCTGAGACTAATTCTATCGGGTCGGGAGCGTGTAAAGTTAAAGCCCTCCCAACAAATGCGATTATAGGGAACCAAACTTGTGCTCTCATTCTTGCCGGGTGGAGGTCGCTTACCACCTAAACCAATAACTTGTTGGTCTAGGCAAACAATTTTTTTTTTGTTTCCCATCTGGTATCTAGTTGCTCTAACTAATCCGAATTCGACCCGGGTCGCGTACTTGGGTTTGGTGGGTGAATCTACCAATAGAGACGCTACATACGTAAGGTCTCAAACCTGAGACCTAATTAAGCTGGAACAAGCAATTTATTACTTGAGTCAACTCCATGTTGGTAAACATTTTTTGATGTATAGGTAAGATATAGCTCAAGTAGTGAGGCCCAAATATATTGAAAGTACAAGCAAAAGAAAACGTGAAAATTAATTTAAGGCCCAAATTTGATTGAAGTCGATTTCTCGGCTCCAGCTTTTAAATGCCGTCTGCTAAAGCTTCCCTTCCTGGCCAGGCCATTTGGCAGTTGTTTTTGTGGGCGGACAGGGCAAAACTCCAAATGCAATTAAGCCCACAGTAGGGTAGGTATAAATTAGGTTTTAAATTCCAAATGGCAAATTCCAATGAAACTAGTTTTAAATTAAATCCGTTGTTTCCTAGTGATAAAAAATAAGGAAAATTATACAATACATTTTAGTTAAATATATAATACACTATTAGTGGAGTTTAGCAGACTACATATGTGGGTCCTAAAGGGTGACATGTGTCCTTTAGGGGCTAGATTGAAATATTTAAAACTTAATTAATTAAAAAAAGGACATGTGTCATCTCCACAACCCGCTAGTGGAGTCCAAAATTTACACCGTGTATCAAATAATTACCCATACATTTTTAGTGGAGTTTAGCAGATATCACATGCGGATTTAAGGATTGATGTGTCCTTTTTTTTTGGCCATCTGATATGTGTCCTTTATTTAATAGTTTTGAATTTTAAAAACAATTTTAATTCAGAAAATATGTATGTGTTAACTTCCCACCTGTTTGTGGAGTATAAATTTTACATTGTCAATGTATTAAATAATACCAAAAAACAATTCAAAAAAATTATCATTTTGAAATATGTTCGTCTTGAATTATTATAGACAAATCTATCAATTTTCCATTTTTTCAATTGACACATCCCATATTCCTGTAATTAAATTTGTTCTATAATAAATTAGTAGGTTATTATTTCCTTGGTGTACTATTTTATTTCTTCTAAAATAAAATTATATTGATAATTATATACATTTTCAGAAATAATTTTATTGAACAATTTTCAAATACTCTATTTTTTTCCAAAAATAATCATGAAATTTTAAACCTCTATATCTATAATGCTAATGTACTAATAATCAACAACAAAAGAAAGTAAAAACTAATGCATGATTCATTTATAATAAAATTACAAATAATCAACATAAATAAATATTAATATTAATAATAGTAATAAAAAAGTTTCAGAACCATCAGTTCATAAATAAATAATAAATATATACATGTTATGAACGTAGTAATAATTAACGTATAACATTAAATGTAAAGGGAATTTACTCCACTATATAAAGGGAGTCCCCTAGGCTATTTTACACACACTTCAGATTTCTGTATTCTCTTCTCTCTGGAATAATAGAAATTCTCTCTCTCTTTCTCTTTATTGTTCTTTGTGTTCTTCATTAGTTTTATAACACGTTATCAGCACGAGAGGTCTAGCTGTTTTGATCTTCTGTTCAGGTTAGATCTTTTATTTTTAAAATTTTAAATTTTTATTCTGTTTAAATTATCTTCTACTTCTACTCCTTCTTTATTTTTATTTTTAAAATTTAATTGACACCAGAAGTTGTCATATTAAATTATCTTGACACCAGAAGTTGTCATGAAAATTATTGACACCAGAAGTTGTCATATCAAATTATTATCTTGACACCAGAAGTTGTCATGCTGAGGAAATTATTGACACCAGAAGTTGTCATCCCAAGATTGGAATTATTTTAAATTGCCATTTTTATTATTGTCGACACCAGAAGTTGTCACATAGTATTTTTTGACACTTAAAGTTGTCACTGTGCTTTAATTACATGTCTGGCAAATTCTGTCTAAGGAGTTGGATTTTAAGTGAGACCGTTTGTGACTCCTCCATCTTTCCTGGGAATTTACCTGGTGTGATTTTAGTACAACCTCTAATACTAATCTTTGAATTATTTCATATAGGAATATGGCAAATATCGAGAAGCCCAAATTCCAAATCTTGGATGTTACTGGAAGTAACTACATGTCCTGGTGCCTCGACATCGAATTGCACCTTCAAGGACAAGGTCTGGCTGAGACTATTATTGAAAATGGAAAAGCTGATGACAAAGAAAGGCGAGTGCCTTAATATTCATTCGTCGGCATCTCAGTGATAGTTTGAAGACTCAATATTTATCTGTTCGTGATCCTTCCACCTTGTGGACGAGGTTGAGAGATAAGTATGATCATACCAAGACTGTTATCCTCCCTCGAGCTCAATATGATTGGCAGAATCTAAGGTTGTAAGACTTCAAGTCTGTCTCCGAGTATAACTCAGCTCTTTTTGACATTGTGTCAAGGCTTGAACTCTGTGGTGTTAAACTCACCGAGAATGATCTCCTGGAGAAGACGTTCTCTACATTCCATGCTTCTAATATTGTTCTGCAACAACAATATCGACAACGTCAATTTAAGACGTACTCAGAATTGATTGCTGTCCTGTTGACAGCTGAGCAAACAAATGAGTTGCTGCTAAAAAACCACGAGCTAAGGCCGGCTGGTTCTAAGGCACTTCCTGAAGCAAATGCCAGTGTGAATAAGAACCGTCCTAGAGGCCGTGAGCATAGGCGTGGGAATTATCCCCAGAAGGGTGGTGGGAAACCCACCCACAAGACTCCCCAAAATAACTCCAAAGGGAGGCAGCCTATGAAGAAGCATGGTAATAGTAACCACAATCGCAAAAATGATGGCTCTTGCAACCGTTGTGGGATGACTGGACACTGGGCACGTACATGTCGTACTGCAAGACACTTGGTCGATTTATATAAGGCATCTCAACAGGGACAAGGCAAACGTCTTGAGACCCATGCCATTGAGAATGACAAAACTTTGACTGATGTTGAAGTCAATGCTACTTTGACCAGTGAAAAGTCTGCTGATGTCTTCAAAGCAAAACGTTATGAAGTTTCTGATTTCCTTGGGGATCATGACAAGTCATCAGATTGGTGGAAAACAGCCCAGACTTAGAAATTTTATATTTCCTTTATGCTTTTATATGTATTCACCCTTAGGTGACTATGTTCCTAAGGAAGATTTGAATATGATTATCAATAAAGTTATGAATTTTATTCTCTACTTATTGAGTAAATTTTGATCATATTACTAATTTATTTCCTTTTTGCCATTTGACACCTGAAGTCGTCAAACATAAGTGCAAATGAGAATTATTGAGAAAAAGGAACATGTATGTTTGCTTGATAGTGCTACAACACATACTATTTTACATAGCAAAGACTTTTTCTCAAGCGTGACATTGTGCAAGGCAAATGTCAATACCATATCTGGTCCTGCTAATATTATAGATGGCTACGGGAATGCCACAATTATTTTGCCAAATGGCACTGTTTTGCATCTTGAAGATGCATTATTAAGTGGTAGATCAAGAAGAAATCTACTTAGCTATAAGGATGTACGCCGTAATGGGTACCATCTTGAAACAGCTACTGAACTGAATAAAGATTATCTCTGCATTACATCTCATAAGATGGGCCAAAAGACCATCCATGAAAAGCTGGAAGCTTCTAAAATGGGATTGTACTTATTCAGTATACGAGCTATAGAATCATATGCAACAATACCCTGGAAATTAGTGAACCCTGATGTGTTCGGACTTTGGCATGATCGCCTTGGTCATCCAGGTGCTACAATGATGCGTAGGATCATCAAGAATACTAGAGGGCATCCTTTAAAGGACTCAAAAGTCTTGTTGTCCAAGGATTATATTTGTGAATCTTGTTCACAAGGAAAGCTCGTTATTAAACCTTCTATTACAAAGGTTGATTTTGAATCCCCATCATTCTTGCAGAGAATTCAAGGAGATATTTGTGGGCCAATACAGCCTGCAACTGGACCATTTCGATATTTTATGGTATTAATGGATGCATCATGTAGATGGTCCCATGTTTGTCTATTACTTACGCGCAACGTCGCATTTGCACGTTTACTTGCGCAGATCATTAAGCTTCGGGCACATTTCCCTGATTATCTAATCAAGAGCATAAGGATGGATAATGCGGGCGAGTTCACATAAGAAAGCTTCGATGAATATTGTGCTTCTCTTGGAATCGAAGTTGAACACCCTGTCGCCCATGTTCATACACAAAATGGATTAGCGGAATCCTTGATAAAACGCATCCAAATAATTGCTAGGACTTTGTTGATGAGAACAAAGCTCCCTTCCTCAGCATGGGGTCATGCTGTTTTGCATGCTGCGGCACTAATTAGATTGCGCCCCACTACTTCTCATCAATATTCCCCCCCTTCAATTAGTCCTGGGCCATGAGCCAGATATTTCACATCTTCGCACCTTTGGTTGCGCGGTGCAGGTGCCTGTAGCACCACCGCAAAGGACTAAAATGGGTCCCCAACGCCGTTTAGGCATTTACGTTGGGTTTGATTCACCGTCTATAATTAGGTTCCTTGAACCGTTGACGGGTGATATTTTCACCGCTAGATTTGCGGATTCTCACTTTGATGAGACTGTGTTCCCATCACTTGGGACACCAAAGGCTTCCACAGACGGAAAGCACAAAAAGGTTGAAATTTTCTCATGGAACGAGAAAAATTTGTCTCATCTAGACCCAAGAACACCTGAATGTGAAAATGAGGTGCGACGCTTGATCCATTTACAAGAAATTGCAAACAAAATGCCTGATGCATTTAATGAGACTGCTAGAGTTACAAAGTCTCATATTCCAGCTGCAAATGTTCCAGCTAGAATAGATGTTCCTATAGAACCTGAAATGGATCAAAGTGGTCCACGCCTCAAGCGTGGTAGACCAATGGGATCAAAGGACACTGTTCCTCGAAAAAGAAGGGGGATAAATCCTGAATTAGCTCCAGATGAGCTTAATGATCTTTCTCGAGGAAAAGAAATTGCCCATGAAGTGGCTCAATATCCTGTTGAAAGAGAGCATATTGCCCCTGAAGAGGCACAAACCCATGAAAAGATCAATGATCCAAGGAATACAGAAATACCCATGAACTATTGTAATGAAATATGGGATCGGAATGAGATAATCATCAATGAAGCATTTGCTCTCTCAGCTGCTCATGAAATTATGAATGATGATTATGAACCTCGGTCAATTACCAAATGTCGTCAAAGGCAAGATTGGCCTAAATGGGAGGAAGCAATCCAGGCTGAATTGACTTCCCTTGCCAAACGTGAAGTTTTTGGACCCATTACTAAAACCCCTGATAATGTAAAGCCCGTTGGATTCAAATGGGTCTTTGTCCGAAAACGAAATGAGAAAACGAAGTCGTGAGGTATAAAGCCCGGCTCGTAGCCCAAGGATTCTCTCAGAGACCTGGGATAGATTATGATGAAACGTATTCACCTGTGATGGATACAATTACTTTTCGTTTTCTCATAAGTTGGGTAGTTAAAGATAAATTAGAAATGCGTCTTATGGACGTAGTGACGGCATACTTATACGGTTCATTAGATTCCGATATCTATATGAAAATTCCTGAGGGATTCAAAATGCCTGAAGCATACACTCCCCGCAACTTATTCTCAATAAAGCTGCAAAGATCTTTATATGGGTTAAAGCAATCCGGCCGCATGTGGTATCAACGCTTAAGCGAATACCTAACTAAGGAAGGGTACATGAATGATCCCATTTGCCCATGCGTGTTCATTAAGAAATCTGAAACCGGATTTGCTATAATAGCAGTTTATGTCGACGATATGAACATAATTGGAACTCCTGAAGAGCTATCAAAAGCTGCTGAATATTTGAAAAATGAGTTTGAGGTTAAGGATTTGGGTAAAACCAAATTATGCCTTGGTCTAGAGCTTGAGCACAAAGAACATGGTATACTTATCCATCAGTCAGCGTATACTGAAAAGTTGCTTTAAACGCTTTAACATGGACAAGGCTCATCCTTTGAGCACCCCTATGGTTGTAAGGTCTCTTGATCCCCAAAAGGACCAGTTTCGTCCTAAACAATATGATGAGGATATACTTGGTCCTGAAGTACCATACCTCAATGCTATCGGGGGACTTATGTACTTGGCACAGTGCACGAGACCTGATATCGCTTTTGCGGTAAATTTGTTGGCACGTTTTAGTTCTGAGCCAACACGGAGACATTGGAATGGAATTAAACATATTTTTCGTTATCTCCGCGGAACCATAGATTTGGGGTTATATTATTCCAAGAAAGCTACTAACTCTGCTTTAGTAGGATATGCTGATGCTGGATATCAATCCGATCTGCATAAGGCTCGCTCTCAAACCGGTTACTTGTTTTGCTATAATGGCACAGCCATTTCTTGGCGTTTTACTAAGCAAACGCTAGTAGCTACTTCTTCCAACCACTCTGAAATTATTTCCCTCTATGAGGCTGGAAGAGAGTGTGTTTGGTTAAGATCCATTATAGCCCATATCCAAAACACATGTGGAATGAAACCGGTTGAAGACTCTCCCACTATTATCTATGAAGATAATGATGCTTGTGTTGCACAAGTTAGGGGAGGATATATTAAAGGTGATAGGACCAAGCACATCTCGCCAAAATTTTTCTACGCTCATGAACTCCAAGAAAGTCGACAAGTTAATGTTAAACAAATTCGCTCCACCGATAATCTTGCAGATTTGTTTACCAAATCATTGCCAACATCAACATTTGAGAAACTAGTTTATGGCATTGGTATGAGACGAGTTAGTATAATGCAAGATTGATTTCCCTAGAAATGGAAATGATTATATACCCCTGAAGTGGTAGATTGTTTTAATTCAGGGGGAGCGATTATGAGTTTATGTGCATTGCACTCTTTTTCCCTTTTGTTCGGTTTTGTCCCACTGGGTTTTCCGACTTAAGGTTTTTGATGAGGCAAAGTAAAGCACATGTGATATTTGTCCAGAAGACAAGGGACTTAATATGCTGTACTCTTTTTCCCTTATGTCTGGTTTTGTCCCATTGGATTTTCCAGCTTAAGGTTTTTAACGAGGCAGTTAATAAGTCCGTTTAAAGTGGTGTTCTGTCCAAGGGGGAGTGTTATGAACGTAGTAGTAATTAACGTATAACATTAAATGTAAAGGGAATTTACTCCACTATATAAAGGGAGTCCCCTAGGCTATTTTACACACACTTCAGATTTCTGTATTCTCTTCTCTCTGGAATAATAGAAATTCTCTCTCTCTTTCTCTTTATTGTTCTTGGTGTTCTTCATTAGTTTTATAACAATACATAACTTATACATATAAAAAAATATTAAAAAAATCATTTTTAAGATGACGAACAAAACAAATAAACACCATCTTCACCAGACTTTCACTTTTGACGTGTAAAAACACGAACAATCACTCCAATTTTATATCAACCTCTGACCTAATTTCTTAAAATCAACTAATTCCAATTCAATATTTAGAATCACCAAATAGAAACGAGAAGAATTTCTCTTCAAAATATATGCCTATATATTGGCATTGAAAAATTGTATAACCCCCTAAAAGAAAATAAAAAGATACGAATATTTATGCAATTCATGTATACAACCATTCATATACTAACATAGATATAATAAACCATTCATATAATAACATGAATATATCAATGGGAAAAGGACGTTTTTGGTAATGTGAACTATATGATCTGCTTAATGAGAAAAAACCCCCTGAACTTACACCGAATCATTAAATAAGCCCCTGAACTTTTATTTTGATCAAATAAGCCCCTGAATTCTTAAAAAGGCCAAATAAGCCCTGTTACAAAGGTTAAATGCTCAAATAAGGACTAAACGTTTCAAAATTGTCTCAAATAAGGATCAAAATACACAATTCCAACAAATTAGAACACATACTTGGCAAATTTTTACAAATTAGGGAATCCTTAAATGAAAACCAATGCTTCTCATGCATACACGTTAAATTTGATAGAAAAATGATATTATCATGTTAATTAAAAATCAAACCCTATTAATCAAATTAAATTCATTACACGTAATTGTAGACACCCATTTTTTTCCGTATCCTTTAATTTAGATTAAATTGCTTCTTAATTTGCAATTAGGGGTATTTAGGTAATTTCCTAATTTATTTTGGCATTTTGGCAATTTAATAGGAATATTGTGAGTTATCTTATATTTAGCATATTTCTTTTACTTGATTGCATTCAAAAGGTAAAAAAAGAAAGGAAGAAAAATGGGAAAATCACAAAAAGAAATTTCATTTTTAGTCACCCAATTTTGAGTATAATACTTGTAAACTTATTATTTTTGATAGACTTTTCCATTTGGGCTTTTATTTATTAGGCTTATAGTGAATCACTTTACCAAGTTGGATCTTGCTTCATTAACTTAATCCATCAATTATCAATTTGGGTCTTTGTTACTTTGGATTACCTTTTCCCTTCTATGGCTGGGGCCTCTCCCTTTCAATTAATCTTGTTGGGCCTAACCCTTTTTATTTAATTTGGTTTGATTCTTTGTTTTGGCTTTCCCTTTCTTTGGGCCACTTATCTTAAATTGGGTCACTTATCTTAATTTGGGCTTTGGCCTTTGGGTATTCCTTTTTGGGCTTGCATTTGAATTATTAAGTAGATAAAGGAAATGAACCTACAATAAATCACAAACCATTGATGATTGAAATTTACAAACTCTCTTCTACTTTTATTTTTACATGTATTGAAAAAGAAAGGTAGTAAGGTTTGCTCTCTGCCTCATTCACATTAAGATCACGTTTCCACTCTTTCATTTTCCCTTGCATCTTGCCCACAATAGAGATCGCTGCAAAGGATGGGGAAATCAGCCCACGACAGAACAAAGACTATGGCAGCACGACCCTGCCACCGAGAACTTAGGTTCAAAGGTTTGGACATGACCAAGAGTGAAGCAAAAGCTTAAACTGCAGTTAGGCACAAACGAAGTGAACTGGTTCAGTTCCAATCTCAAAAATAGAGCAAATAAACCACATCACAGTCACACACATACACAGTCATTCATCAAGTCCCTCACCCCTTAAGCATTTTTTAGCCAACACTCATATGCATCAGTCGTTCATCATTAATTTTGTTTCCAAATTTAGCCAGCATGAATACTTCTAGAGTTACCACCATTTTAAAATTTGCATTTCTATCAACCCAAAGCATTCAAGTATGAGTGTTCTCATTCATTAAATCAACAAAGCAGTGGCATTCAAGCACAGCAGGGCAATGTCATTCAAACTATCCTTTAAGGAATTTTCCCCCTTCCACATTCATTGCAGCAAGCATATTAGGAACACCAGCAGTTAGCATTTACAATTTCATCAAGCATTTTACACTTTCACACATATTGCATCCACTCACACACATTTCTATCATCAAGCAACACCAAAAATGACACATTTGAGTTTCAATAGTATTAAGATATCCAGCATTATGTTAGTTTAGAATTAGGTAGATATCATGCTTATAATCGCATATTGCAATGTTGGTATTGGCACAGAAAATACAAAAAAAAGTAGAGCATAATTATTCCATAACATCACACAAACTATAATCAGCAGGCATTCAAAGCAATTTTGCATGGCATTCAGTACCAAATCAGCATCATACACCAAGGGACAAAAGAACAAAAAAAGAAAAGAAAGGAGGCCTTACCATGACATGGTGGAGGGCAGCCCATGAATGGCACCGAGAGGACCCCAACGTGCCATGTCATCAAAAGCTTCCTGCAGAGGATTGAAAAGAAAAACCAGAAAAAACAAAAACAAAGAAAGTTAATAAGTTGACAAAAAGCAAGCAAAACAAAAAGGCAGCAGGCACCATCTCTGAATACCCCGATCCTGCAAGCACCCACCCTCTGCCATACCAACCCACACACCACTACACCACTACCAAGCACAGACAAAAAAAGGAAAGCAACAAGCAAAGGGCATCAAATGAGCCATAAATGAGGATTTGGAAGAGGAGGGTTGATAGTTCACGAGTTCATCAAAACAGTGGAAAAAAGGACAAAAGAGAGGAGACACCAAAAAATTCATACCAAAGAAACAGATCCCAAACACATACAGATCCCATACACATGTAGATCCCTAAAACAAAAAAGAAACGGATTTTTTTTCAAAAAAACCTAAGCATTTTTTTCCCCAGAAACAGTAACACAAACAACCGAAAAAATACCACTTTCTTCTAGTTAAGGTTGGCAAGCCATCAACACACAAAAAAAGAAACAGAGTTCCAAAAAAGAATACAGTAAAAAAACCTTGGCCATTCAACCTTTTTCCAAGAAACAGTAGCAAAAAGAGAACAAAAATACCAAGTCTTTTTTTTTTCTCTCTCGGGTGCGCAACATACAGACACCCAAACGCACCAAGTAAAAGCCCTCACCTTTCTAGGGCTCACTGATCAGATCCCTTTTCACCTTTTGGGTTTGCTCAGTCCATTCCTGCAAAAAAAAAGGAGAGAAAATGGAGAGTCAGTTTCAGATTCATTGGAGTTAGTGGTTAGGAAGGTTGGATTGGAGTACTATTCGGTCAAAAGAAGGTATCAAGTGAGGAGAGAAACTTATCTCAAGCGCAGCCGGATCCAACGGCCGGATTTTCGAATCGGAGGGCTTGAAGTCAAGTGCGGCAAAGCCAGATCTAGGAAGATCCGGTGACATTCACCTCGAACCGACGTCGGCGCTGCAACCAGGGAGTGAAGACGAACAATCCGTTGAAATTTGACCCCCATCCGACGTCGCCGGTGACTCAACCGCGGCGGCGCCACCACAAGGCGATTTCCGAGCGGCTAGGAGGGAGGACCTGACGGAGGAGAGAGAAGGTGAGGTTTTTGGTTTTAATTTAACTTTCTGTTTTAGTTAGTATATATACTATGCTAAACTTTCATGGTATATTGTGATTTTAGTTGAGAAGTTTATTAATTATTCAATTAAACCCCTGCCTTAAATTTCTTGTTTTAGATTTTGCGCACTTGAACCCTCGAACACTTGTATTTTAGTTCGATTAAATCCTGTTAGGAGTTAATTAGTTCACATAAAGACACAATGTCTGTTCCGTGTTCGTCTAGGTCCCTCAATTTGGCTCAATTTGATCCCAACGTTTCGTAATTCTTCAATTCAGGGTCAGTCTGAGAAATTGGTTTTAGATTCTTAATAAATTGATGATTGGGTCATGGATTCCGTTTTGGGCCTCAAGTTGGGGTTTGGGCCTTCGGTCCTAAATATCATTTGGGCTTTAGAGGTTTTTGTTGTGTGGATTATATGTACATATATGTATATTTGGGCATTATATTTTCAATTGGGTTTTTAGTCTTAGTTCTGTTTTATTTATTTATTGAGCGTTAGTCTTGTTAATTATTTGAGTTTTTGTTTCCTATTATATGTGTGGGCTTTGTATATGTATATAGATAGGTGTATGTATATATTTTTGGGCTTGTGGATTTGCTTTCGGCCTTGTTAATGATGTGAGTATACATATGTATATTTTGGGTTTAAGATTTTGATTATGGCTTGGCCTCTCAAATTAATAAGGATAAAAATTGAATTAGCTTAAGCTTTTAATCAAATTTCATGTGTATTCATGTTTTAATTTTATGTTTCCTCATGTTGCTAATTATGCCATGACATACGAATTAATTAAAATGACCTGATGATGGGGTGTATGATCGAGATTTGGACAGCTATTGTCGGTCTCAATTCATCGCCCCTAGGCTTGGAACATCTGGACGGGGGTCTTACCAGTATGAGTGGAAGACACCCGGATAATGCTTCTCGTATAATTACTCGGTAAAACTTGCATTAACCGGAATTCATGCATCACGTGCATTCATACATATAGAAATTAGAAATTAATACATGTTATTAAAATCAAAAATTAAAATGAAACACTTTGTTTCCAAAAACAAAAAAAAGATTTGTGATTGTTCTTGTTCTCTTCAAGTTTTTCTTAAATCAAAGTCAAGAGTCCGCTTTATTTTAAAAAGGAAATGAAATAGACTCTTTTTAAAAAAATCAAGGCTTAAGTTTTAGTAAAATGGGCAATTTGTCATAAAGAAATGAAAAAAAGGGATAAATAAAAGGGAAAATAAAAATTTGTTTCTCTAGACAAAAACTAAAAAAAAAAGGATTTTACAAAAGTGGAATTTCAAAATTCTAAACTTAAATAAAAGAACTCAAATCAAAATTTCAAAATTAAGAAGGGTTTTCAAACCTAAAAAAAATGGGAAAATAAAAAGATTAAAAATCCAAAAGTGTCAAAATGAAATCTTTTTTTAAAGGAATTCCAAAAATTCAAAATCAGCCAGTTTTATTTTCAAAGGAAGGGAAAGTTCCCATTTTTGGTTTCTTGCCAAAATAGAGTCATTTTGAGCCCGATTTTCTTAAAATCCTTTCATGAGGAACCCAGAAGAGAACAAACAGTAAAATGGGGATAAGAGATTGATCGAAGGGTTCAGCCATTTCTTTTACAACCCAACAATTTTCCTAAAAAACTCAGAACTCATTTTTGCTTGTGTAACTTTGTTTTCAAAATCAAACAAAGGATTTACTTTCTTTGAATTATTTAAGATTTAGGAATAATGACAACCAATTATAGAAACCCACAATTAGTTCTAGGCTAGTCAGTGCTGTCGTTTGACAGGCGTTGTGGGGGTGCTGATCCTTCCCCACGCGTACCCGATTCCCGAACCTTTAAGACTCTGGTTAGAAGACCGTTTATTAGGTTTAGTATTGCCTTTGCCAAGCTTAGGTTAATATTAGACTTAATAATCCGATAGGTGGCTAATCACACTTAGGTTAAAAAAGATTAGTGGCGACTCCAGTTTTTAAGTCGTTTCGACAGGGTTCCCCGGACCCGAACGTTGCGACAGCTTGGCGACTCCACTGGGGACTGGTTAGAGAGTCAAACTGAACACTGGTTTAGAATTAATTAGGGTTTCATAATTGGTTGTTTGTTTATTGCCTTTTCTTGTTTATGCATGTTTACCCATGTCTACTTGCTTTGTTTTGTATATTTTGTCTAATCTTTGTTCTGCTCTGTCTTTCCTTTGGGGGTAGTTTAGTAATTTGGGGTGTAGTGGTCAGTAAGGTTTTGTATGTTCCTTCACACACGCACTAATAGATTGCATTTGCATTGCATGAGTTTATACCAGAGCTCTAACCATTTTAGGAGGAGGCAAAGTAGCTAGCCCTCGTGTGACGATAGTCACCGTGCTTTTAGTGAAACACCTCCATTCAGACTGAACCCTTTTCAATGAGCCTATGATGGGTGAGGATTGGGGGCCTTACTAGCCTAGAGTGGGCGACAGTAAAGATAGTTTAGGAACCTTTAGATCGAATGTGAATCCTCACCTAGCATATAGACTCCTGAGAGATGTCCAGCTCAGCTAGAACCAAACCCGTGAGGATAAAACCGAGTACATAAAAGGGAACATTTCTTACCTTCACTATCACGTTTTTTTAAAATTGAATCGTAGAGTGAGTAATTGCATTGCTCGCAATAGGTGAACCAACCTGCCCCAAGGCAACATGTTTGCCAAGTTTTGAGTGGAAAATATTTTTAAGAAGCATGTGGGGCATTTTATTTTAAGGTTTTTCTTAGTTATTTGTCATTTCTTTTATATCCTAATTTACTACTGACACTTTGTTTTGTTTTCTTATTTTCCTTTATTTCAATCCAGCATCATGCATTTCATGCATTCGTAGGGCTTGCCAGATTACAATCGGGATAAAAGATACTTGATTAAGTCGCGAGAGCCCATGACAACTATCCCACATCCAAAAGAAAGCCACTCATAAGGATTCAACAAGACAAAACTTACCGACCAAGAAATTCAGTCCAAGTTGCTATCAAACAAAAAACCATTGTTGTACCTAAAATGAAAACCTTGTACTGAATATTTTGTAATATGTTGAACCTTGTTTTGAAAACCTTAATCAAGTATCTTCTGTTCCAATTGTCTTATGGCAAATATTTAGATACTGTACCCACATAACTCTTTTTGTCTTGCAGAATTGCATCATAAAGATCATGACATTATTGTGCATTCTCATGCATTCATATCTTGCAATATTTTACATCATATGGTCAACGATGCATATCCATGCATTTGCTCATTAACATAGCCTGCCATTTCATACATTTTCTTCAAGCATCCATGCCATTCCATCATGAACCTTCTTGCCATTTCCAAGACACCATGTCATACATTCAAGCATTCAATTGCATTTTCATTTGTAAATTAATGCACTTTTTGTACATAGTTTGTCTACCTAGATCATTTGTAAACGTTACTTATTCAAGGCTTGTCCCGTAATTCAAAGTAGTGAAGACTCTTAGATACTATTCAAGCATGGGAGATTGGTTGGAAGCTCGGATCCAGCATTTGGAGTATAATCAGAGGCTTATGGAAGTAAGGATAAACGGCTTAGAAGGCAAGCAAGAAAGGATGGCATACGACATGGATGAGTTGAAGAGGCAAGTTGCCAAGCTAACGATGAACACTGGCGATGAGGAAAGGGCCAAGGAATCTCTTTTGAATACGTCAGCGCAACAAACGCATCCAGGTTGTGGCTCAAACCAGTTTCCAGATTTGGACAAAATTGCGAAAGGGATGGATGAATTTGCCAAACAAATTGAGCAACTCAAGGGTTACGTGTTAAAGGTGGAACCTTTTGGAGCAATGCAACCACAAAGTATGCCCACCAGCCAAATTTGCCTTTCCACCCCGGACCACCTTTATATACTCCGAATACCAGATCTTGGGGAAACCTTCCAAACCCTCACCAGTACCCGCCTCATCCACAGCCGAACTTTCAATCATCCGCCCAGGTGCCAAAACCTCCGCCAATCACTCAATCCACAAGCTCAAGGGAAAGGTTGAAAAAGCCACTAAGCCCAATTCCAATCATTTTCACAGACTTGCTTCCCCAATTACTGCAAAGAGGCCTACTTGAACTAAAACAATACCCGTGTGCTTTGAAGCCACCCTACCCTGACTAGTATAAAAGTGATGCCCACTGCGAATATCATTCTGGGGCTGTAGGTCATTCCATTGAAGACTGCACAAGACTGAAGAATGACGTGCAAAGATTGATTGATGGGGTAAAGTTAGCTTTTGAGCCGACGGGTACCCCAAGTTTCAGTACCAAGAACGGGTAGAAGTGGAGAGTTTGGTGTTGTTGATCTGATTCGAATCCCGATGTCTATGCCTAAGGACTTCTAGGGAGATTGTTTGGGCTTT
>AWUE01012627.1:0-60740 GCA_001974825.2 Corchorus olitorius
TTTTCTCCAATGTAGATTTTATGATCTCTTGACTTATATAATGGTGAGATTTTGTGCTTATACATGATAATTGTTAAGAGTATTCCTTTGATCTTTGGTTTTAATCTATGTTGCTTGGTTTTGATGGATTGAGCAGGCACTTTCTTGATAAATTAAGTTAGCATTAGCTAGATCAAGTCGAGGATTGATAGTACAGGCTTGGTTGTTTGTAGCAATTGGTTGAGAATTAACACCTCCTTCCAAGAGAGATAAGGGACGTTTAGTGAGAAATTACTCTTTGTGCTTGTACAAATTACTAGTTCTTAATGCTTTGTTTCTTGGTGAATCTTTAAGCCTTAACCGGTAATTGATTTGTTAAGAAGTAAAAGGGGTAATTTAACCTTTAACTGGTAATCTTATCTAATTGAGGTAATTTAGGATTTAATTCCTACAAGCTATTCTATGATTTCATGATTATTAGATATCAATGATCCATGTTATAATTGTCAAGAGGGATATTAATTCTATGTTGGAGGTTCTTATTAATTGTTTTCTTGATTATTCACTGCTTTCTTATCAATTGTTTTCTTTAATTTTCTTGTTTGCTTCCTTAGTTAATTTTACTTGTTAGTTAGATTAGATTTAATTTCACTATAAAAATTCTCTTTAATTTATTTGATTGATTTAAGAAAAAGATAAATAACCTATCTCTCTGTGGGTTCGACCCCTACTTGCCCTCTCTGCTTTAGTTAGGATTTTGTTGGTATTTTATTTTTATGATTTGCCGACGACCGATCATAAATTTTGGCGCCGTTGTCGGGGAGATTGTGAATTATTTTTCTTTTTCTTTCTTTTTCTATTTTAATTTGCACATGATCTCCTTTTATTTTGTAGGAAAAATTCAATGGAGCAACCACGTTCGTTAAGGGAGCTGAATTTCAATTGTGAAGTGCCGCCCCTATGTATTGATTATCCAGCCATGGATATGACATACCAATTGAAGCCAAGAGTAATCCGTATGTTGCCGACTTTTCGAGGAGAACCTCATGAGAATCCTCATGAGCACCTGCAAAGTTTCTTCATCAAGTGTGTTGCAATCATTGGGATGCCTGAAGAATAAGTTAAGCTTCGAACTTTTCCACTCACTCTTGAAGGGAAAGCGAAAAGCTGGTTTGTAAGTTTATCATCGAAATCCATAACTTCGTGGAAGGAATTTGAGACAGCATTCTTGAACAAGTACTTTCCAGAAACAAAGCGAGTTGTTGTCAGAAAAGGAATCAACTCTTGTCAACAATCACTTGACGAGAAGTGGCATCAATACTGGGAAAGATACAACGAGATCTGTGCGAGTTGCCCCTATCACAACTTGAGTGAAGCACTTCTAATTTAGAATTTTTATGATGGACTTCTCTGTGAAGATCGAACATGTATTGATTCTGCAAGTGGAGGAAGCCTTACACTCAAAACACCTGAAGAAGCAAGGAAGCCGCTCAACACTATGACTGAAAACATCATCAGTTCTCCACAAAGGAAGATTTGTCATTCAAAGGATCAGAATCGAATTCGAAGATGGAGGAATTTATGACTCGTACTGATAACGCCATATCCTCATCGACTGCTCAATGTGAAAATCTAGCAAAAATGTTTACAGACTTCATGAGTATCCAGCAAGCTTCTATCCAAAATCAATCATATGTACCGCAAAGACATGTGAATGAAAATACAAGAGGATACATAATTAAGTCTATGGAGGAAATTCAACCGTGGCAAGCACAAGATATGGAATTACCTGATATTCCATTCCCACATGCGATTTCACTACCTCCAGCACCTGCTTTCTCTGCCGAACTACCACCAGTTACTGTACCAAACATTCAAGAATCCAGAGAAGAGGAGATTCCAGCCAAACCCAATAGGGACCAACCAAACTCATCATCGAGAGCTTCTCGACCTAAATCAAGATTTGAAGGGATGAAGGAGATGGAAACCATTTATGGTCCACCACTGTTTCCTCAAAGGTTTGCACAACAACTCAATTCACTTCGGAATTTAGAGGTAAATATTCCTTTGCTTGCTGAAGTTGTAAGAGTGCCCATGTATGCTTCTTTTCTCAAAGATCTATGCACTGCTAAAATAAAATTTTCTGAAAAATATGCCTGCATGAATGAGAATATATATGTTGCCTATCAGAGAAAATTGCATCATAAAAGTAAAGATTTAGGATCTTTCTCTATTCCTTGTAAAATTGGGAAGGAAAAGATAGAAAAAGCTATGTGTGAATTTGGATCTTCAATTAATATTATGCCTTTTTCTATCTATTCCCAATTGAAAATAGGGCATATGATTGAAACTGATCTTACTGTCCAATTTGCTGATAGAACTAACATTAAACCTGAAGGTTTAGTTGAGAATGTTTTAGTGCAGATAGGAGATTTTGTTTTCCCTGCAGATTTCTACGTTCTGAAGATGAGTTGAGGATGATCTTCATCTACCTCACTTGCCGTTGCTGTTAGGAAGACCCTTCCTTTCAATAGCCAGCACGAATTTGGACATGAAGGATGGAAAACTCAGCATGGAATTTGATGGTGAAATTATCAAATTTGACATAAATGAAGCCATGAAAACTCTTGCTGAGATCCATTCTATTTATGCAATCGATGCAGTTGAAGCTTGCTCTGAACAAGTTCAATCACTTCAATATGAAGATGAACTAGAACTAGTTCTTGCAAAGAGCCTGGATGAAAAAGAAATCAAGGAAGCAGAAATCCTGACGCCAGAAGATGTAGCTGAAACCATCAGAGAATTGGAAACATCACTTGCTGTTGAAGAAAAAGCATCAGTCGCCTAAATCAGTTTGGAGCCAACGCCAACACCCCTGCCATCCATCATTCAACCGCCTGAAGTCAAGCTGAAACAACTACTTGAAGGCCTGAAATATGTTTTCCTTGGAGACAAAGAGATTCTACCTGTTGTTATTTCAAGTAAATTGAATAATTTACAAGAAGAACAACTCATCAGAGTTTTGAAGGAATACAAGGAAGCCATTGGATGGACTGTAGCTGATATCAAGGGAATAAGTCCTACTGTATGAATGCATAGGATTCGACTTGAAGATGATTCAGTACCTGTTCGACAGCCACAAAGAAGACTCAATCCGAACCTTGCTGAAGTCATCAAGGAAAAAGTTCTTAAATTACTTGGAGCCAGTCTCATTTATGCTATAACAGATAGTAAATGGGTCAGCCCTGTCCAAGTAGTTCCCAAGAAGTCTGGATTCACCATCGTGGAAAACAAGGATGGAGAGCTAGTTCCTCAAAGACTGCAGAATGGATGGAGAGTATGCATCGACTACAGAAAGCTGAACTCTGCTACAAGGAAGGACCACTTTCCATTGCCATTCATCGACTAGATGTTAGAGAGGTTAGCATGCAAAGCATATTATTGTTTTCTGGATGGGTATTCAGGATACTTCCAGATTCCAATTGCGCCTGAAGATCAAGAGAAGACCACCTTTACATGCCCTTTCGGTACGTATGCCTATACAAGAATGCCTTTTGGTTTATGCAATGCACCTGCGACTTTTCAAAGGTGTATGATGAACATCGTTCAAGATTACGTGGGAGATAAGATGGAAGTATTCATGGATGACTTCACTGTCTATGGAGATAACTTCAATCAATACCTTCATAATCTAGAACTCATCTTGAAAAGATGTGTCGAAACCAAATTGGTGTTGAATGCCGAGAAGTTCCACTTCATGGTAGAACAAGGCATTGTTCTAGGCCATGTGGTATCCAAAGAAGGGATGCAAGTCGACAAAGCGAAAGTTGATGTTGTTTAGAACCTGCCCTATCCAACATATGTAAAGGATATTCGATCATTCTTGGGCCATGCTGGATTCTACAGAAGATTTATCAAAGATTTCTCAAAGATTTCAGCACCAATGTGTAGATTACTTTAGAAAGATGTAGAGTTCGAGTTTGGTGATGACTGCAAGGAAGCATTCGACAAATTGAAGACTGCCCTTACCACCACTCCAATTGTGAAGCCACCAGATTGGAAATTACCGTTCGAGATCATGTGTGATGCAAGTGACCTCGCTATTGGAGTTGTTCTGGGTCAGAGAGTAGATAAGGTACCCCATGTTATCTACTATGCTTCAATAACCCTAGATACTGCTCAGAAAAACTACACCACTCCGGAGAAATAAATGCTTGTTGTTGTCTTTGCTTTGGAGAAGTTCCGATCATACATCCTAGGATCCAAAGTGACAATCTAGTCTGATCATGCTGCATTGAGATATCTAATGGCAAAGAAGGAATCAAAAGCTAGGCTTAATGCGATGGCTATTGCTCTTTCAAGAATTTGATATCGAAATCAAGGACAAGAAAGGAGCAGAAAACGTTGTAGTTGATCATCTAAGCAGAATTGAAGGAAACAAATAAGAGACTGCAATCAATGAAGCACTACCTTTTGAAGACTTGTTTGCCGTTTCTCAACTTCCATGGTATGCTGATATTGTCAATTTCTTGGTCACTAGACGTTTACCTCCAGATCTTAGCAAAGGGAAGAAATTGAAGATCATCAGTGATGCAAAGTATTATCTCTGGGATGACCCATATCTATGGCGATGTGGTTCTGATCAAGTCATGAGGAGATGCATTCCTGATAATGAAATTCAATCAGTCCTAAAATTTTGCCATACTGATGAGAGCGGAGGCCATTTTGGACACAAGAAGACAGCAAGAAAGATCTTGGATTGCGGATTCTATTGGACGACAATCTTTCAAGATTCCTTCGAATATTGCAAGACTTGTCCACGCTGCCAGATTGTGGGGAGTATTTCGAAAAGAAATCAAATGATACAAAATCCTGTATACGTTGTTGAAATCTTCGACGTATGGGGAATTGATTTCATGGGAACTTTCCCTCCATCAGAAAAGAAATACTATATCCTTCTAGCTGTGGACTATGTTTCCAAATGGATTGAAGCAGTTGCTACGGAAAGAGATGACGCAAGAACAGTGGTCAAATTTATTAAGAACAACATTCTTCATAGATTTGGCATACCAAGAGCTCTTATCAGTGCCCGTGGAACTCACTTCTACAACAAAATTGTACAAGCCTTAGTTGGAAAATATGGAGTAAGCCATAGGGTATCTATTTCATATCATCCTCAAACCAATGGTCAAACCGAGATATCTAATCGTCAAGTGAAGTTGATTCTGGAGAAAACAGTCAATGTTCAGAGGAAAGATTGGAGTATGCGACTAGGAGATGCTTTATGGGCATATCGAACAGCCTATAAGACACCCCATATAAGCCCACAATTGGAATTAAAAACCCAATTTGTGTCTTCTATATCCAAGGAAATATCCAATTTCCGCATATTCCCGATTCTAGTCCTAACAGGATTAGGATTCAGCGCCGTCTCGGTAGAAAAATCATAACTTTCTGCTCAGATGTCCGTTTTAGGCTCGTGAGTAGGCGTTGGAAAGCTAACTCCGAGATCTACAACTTACCTTTGAAGTTCAAGACCCAGTTCTGCCGTTTTCAAGCCCAAAAACGCTGTCAAAGTTCCTGCACGAATCCAGAAAATTCGAGGATCCTATTTTAACTTGGATTCCTCTAGGAAGACTTTTAATCTAACTTAGAGTCTAAGTTAGACCCAAAAACGTCCTAGACTCTTTTCCTACTTAGAATTGGATTTTCTAGGGATATTTCCACTATAAATAGCCACCTTAGGTCTAGGTTTTTATGTATGTAGATCTAGAGATTGTATTTTGAAGAATTGTTGAAGATTTGGAGGAGAAAAGCCTTGGAGCCACCGCCCCCTCTTCTTCCCATCCATAAGATAAGTTTTTCTTTTTATTCTTTGGATGCTCACTCAATTCATGAGTGAGTAATTCTTTTCTTTTCTCCAATGTAGAATTTAATTGATCTCTTGACTTATATCATGGTGAGATTTTGTGCTTTTATATGAAAATTGTTAGGGTATTTCTTAATTCTCTATTTTAATTCTATGTTGCTTGTTTTGATGGATTGGAGTCGACACTATCTTGATAAATTAAGTTAACATTAGCTAAATTGAGTCTAGAACTAATACTTCAGATTTAATTGTTTGTAGCAATTGGAGGAGAACTAATACTTCCTTCCAAGAGATTTAGGAATCAATGGGTAAATTATTGCTTGTTGTGCTTGTTCATAAATTACTAGTTCTTAATGCTTTGTTCTTAACAAATCTCTAAGCCATAATAAAAAAATTGGTTGTTATGAATAAAAGGGATAAATTAAGCTGGAAAAGATACCTTTTATCTAATTTGGTAATTTCAGATTTAATTCCAAACAAGCTATCCAATGTTTTCATAATTTTTAGATATCAATGATCCATGTTATTTTTGTCAAGAGGGATATTAATTCTATGTTGGAGGGTTTTCTTAATTATTTTCTCAATTTAATCGCTGCTTTCTGATTAATTGTTTTCTTTAATTTTCTTGATTGCTTTCTTAGATAATTTTAATCATTAGTTTGATTTGATTTAATTCTACTTTCAAAATCCTCTTTATTTTGTTTGTTTCCTTAAAGAAAAAGAATAATAACCTATCTCTCTATGGATTCGACCCTTACTTGCCCTAGCTATTTTTAGTTAGTAATTGTTGGGATTATTTTGTGATTTGCTAATGACCGATCACAATTTTGGCGCCGTTGCCGGGGAGATTGTGTATTATTTTTCTTTTTCTATTTGATTTGCACTTGATCATCTTTGTTTTGTAGGAAATCCGATGGAGCAAACACGTTCCCTAGGGGAGTTGAATTTCGCATGCGAGATGAAACCCCTCTGCATTGATTATCCTGACATGGATATGTCCTACCAATTGAAGCCAGGAGTGATCCGTTTGCTGCCTGTTTTCCATGGAGAAGAGCATGAAAATCCACATGAGCATCTGCAAGCCTTCTACACCAAGTGTGCTTTAATCACTAGAATGCCTGAAGAACAAGTGAAGCTGCGAACTTTTCCATCCACCTTGGAAGGAAAAGCAAGAGAATGGTTCTGGGGCCTACCACCGAAATCTATCACCTCATGGAAAGATATTTTCCAAACTCAAGAATTTCTGAAGTTAGAAAGAAGATCGCTGCTAGTTGACAATCACAGGACGAAAAGTGGTATCAATATTGGGAGAGGTACAATAACCTATGTGAGAGTTGCCCATATCATGGCTTAAGTGAAGGATTTTTAATCCAAAACTTCTATGATGGGTTATCTCAATCAGATAAAACCAATATTGATGCTACCAGTGGAAGCGGTTTGAGATTCAAAACTCCTGAAAAGGTGAGGAAGCTATTAAACAAGATGGCCGACAATATCTACCAATTCAGCATGATGGATGAACACTCAACAACCGGATCATCAGAGAAGGAATCTCTTGCCAAGATGGAAGAAAAAATGAAGCATTTGGATACTGTGGTTTCATCTTTGGCAAATCAACAAGAAACCGTCACCAAAATGCTTGCACAAATCCTGAAGATGCAAGTAGAGCATCAACATTCACCTTAATTCATTCAAGCACCTTCCAAATTCACACAAGGGTATGAAGTCAATTCAGTTGGAGAAAAACAACAATGGTATGCTCAAGAGATGGAGTCACCTGTTGCACCGATCTCACCTTCAATACCACCCTCAGCACCTGTTTTCCCTGCGATGCCACCACCTGCTGCTGTATCCGACGAGCCAGTGCCAAAAGCAGAGGAGATTTCAGCCGAAAGCAAGAAGGAGCAACCTACTTCATCATCTAAAACTTCTCGACTTCAATCAAGATCTGGATGGATGAAAGAGATGGAGGTCGTCTATGATCCACCACCGTTTCCTCAAAGGTTTGCAAGTCAACTTAATTCACTTCGAAATCTAGAGGTAAATATTCCTTTGCTTGTTGAAATCGCAAAGGTACCCAGGTACGCTTCTTTTCTCAAAGAATTATGCACTACTAAGAGTAAGTTTTCTGAAAAATATGCTTGCATGAATGAGAATATATCTACTGCTTATCAGAGGAAATTGCATCATAAATGTGAAGATTTAGGATCTTTTTCTATTCCTTGTAAAATAGTAAAGAATAAGATAGAAAAAGCCATGTGTGGATTAGGATCTCCAATTAATATTATGCCTTTTTCTATTTATTCACAACTGAAAATAGAACCTATGACTGAAACTGATCTTACTGTGCAATTTGCTGATAGAACTAATAATTAAGCCCGAGGGTTTAGTTGAGAATGTTTTAGTGCAGATAGGAGATTTTGTTTTTCCAGCAGACTTCTATGTCTTGAATATGAGTGAAGATGATCAATATCTACCTCATTTGCCGTTACTGCTAGGAAGGCCCTTTCTGACCATAGCCAGAACAAAATATGAAGTCCACGATGGAAAACTCAGCATGGAGTTTGAATTCAATGTCTATGAAGCCATGAAATCCCCTGCTGAGATTCATTCTATCTGTGCGATTGATGCAATTGAAGTTTGTTCTGAACAAGTTCAATCACTTCACCATGAAGATGAACTCGAATTGGTACTTACAAGGAGCCTAGATGAAGAAGAAATCGAGGAAGCAGAAGTCCTGACGCCAGAAGAGGTAGCAGAAACCATCAAGGATCTGAAGACATTACGAACTCTTGGAGAAAAAGCATCAGTTTCCTATATCAGTTTGGAGCCAACACCCATGCCTTTGCCATCCATCATTCAACCACCAGAAGTCAAGCTGAAACCACTTCCTGAAGGCCTGAAGCATGTTTTCCTTGGAGACAAAGAGACCCTGCCTGTTGTTATTTCAAGTAAATTGAATCATTTACAAGAAGAACAACTCATTAGAGTCTTAAAGGAGTACAAGGAAGCTATTGGATGGACTGTTGCTGATATCAAAGGGATAAGTCCTACTGTATGCATGCATAGGATTCGACTTGAAAAATGATGCAGTACCTGTTCGACAGCCACAAAGAAGACTCAATCCAAACCTTGCAGAAGTCGTCAAGGAAGAAGTTCTCAAATTACTTGGAGCTGGTCTCATTTATGGTATATGAGATAGTAAATGGGTCAGCCCTGTCCAAGTAGTTCCAAAGAAATCTGGATTCACCGTCGTAGAAAACAAGGATGGAGAGCTAGTTCCTCAAAGACTGCAGAATGGATGGAAAGTATGCATCGACTACAGAAAGCTGAACTCTGCTACGAGGAAGGACCACTTTCCACTACCATTCTTTGACCAGATGTTGGAGAGGTTAGCATGCAAAGCCTACTATTGTTTTTTGGATGGTATTCAGGATACTTCCAGATTCCAATTGCACCTGAAGATCAAGAGAAGACCACCTTCACATGCCCTTTTGGTACGTATGCTTACACAAGAATGCCTTTTGGTTTATGCAATGCACCTGCGACTTTTCAAAGGTGTATGATGAGCATCTTTCAACATTATGTGGGAGATAAGATGGAAGTATTCATGGATGACTTCACAGTCTATGGAGATAGCTTCAATCAATGCCTTCATAATCTGGAACTAATCTTGAAAAGATGTGTTGAAACCAAATTGGTATTGAATGCCGAAAAGTGCCACTTCATGGTAGAACAAGGCATTGTTCTAGGCGATGTAGTATCCAAGGACGGAATGCAAGTCGACAAAGCCAAGGTCGATGTTGTTCAAAATCTGCCATATCCAACATGTGTCAAAGATATCCGTTCATTCTTGGGCCATGCTGGACTCTACAAAAGATTTATCAAGGATTTCTCGAAGATTTCAGCACCAATGTGTAGACTACTTCAGAAACATGTAGAGTTCGAGTTTGGAGATGACTGCAAGGAAGCATTTGACAAATTGAAGACTACCCTCACCACCACTCCAATTGTGAAGCCACCTGATTGGAAACTACCGTTCGAGATCATGTGTGATGCAAGTGACGTCGCTATTGGAGCTGTTCTAGGCCATAGAGTAGATAAGGTACCTCATGTCATCTACTATGCTTCAAGAACTCTAGATGCTACTAAGAAGAACTACACCACCACGGAGAAAGAAATGCTTGTTGTTGTCTTTGCTTTGGAGAAGTTTCGACCATACATCCTGGGATCCAAGGTGATAATCTTTTCTGACATGCTGCATTACGATATCTAATATCAAAGAAAGAAGTAAAAGCTAGGCTTATGCGATGGCTATTGCTCTTTCAAGAATTTGACATCGAAATAAATGACAAAAAGGGAGCAGAAAACGTCGTTGCTGACCATCTAAGCAGAATCGAAGGCAAGGAAGAAGATACTACAATCAATGAAGCACTACCCTCTGAAGACGTGTTTGTCGTTTCTCAACTTCCCTGGTATGCTGATATTGTCAATTTCTTGGTCACTCGACGTCTACCTCCAGATTTTAACAAAGGAAAGAAGTTGAAGATCCTTAGTAATGCCAAGTATTATCTTTGGGATTATCCACACTTATGGAGATATGGTTCTGATCAAGTTATGAGAAGGTGCATCCCTGATAATGAAATTCAATCAGTCTTAAAGTTCTGCCACAACGATGAATGCGGAGGCCACTTTGGACACAAGAAGACAGCAAGGAAGATCTTGGATTGTGGATTTTATTGGCCTACAATCTTTAAGGATTCTTATGAGTTCTGCAAGACTTGTCCACGATGCCAGAGAGTTGGAAACATATTGAAAAGGAATCAAATGATTCAATCACCTATATTCGTTGCTGAAGTCTTAGATGTATGGGGAATTGATTTCATGGGACCTTTTCCCCCATCAGATAAGAAGTATTACATCCTCTTAGCTGTGGACTATATTTCCAAATGGGTTGAAGCTGTTGCTACGGAGAAGGATGATGCAAGAACGATGGTTAAATTTATAAAGAATAACATTCTTCATAGATTTGGCATTCCAAGAGCTCTCATCAGTGATCGAGGTACTCACTTCTCCAACAAGATTGTGCAATCACTGGTTGAAAAATATGGAGTTTGCCACAAGGTGTCTACTTCATATCATCCTCAAACCAGTGGTCAAGCCGAAATATCAAATCGTCAAGTGAAGCAAATTCTGGAGAAAACAATCAATGTCCAAAGAAAAGATTGGAGTATGCGACAATGAGATACTTTATGGGCCTATCGTACAACTTACAAGACACCTCTTGGAATGTCTCCCGTACAAAATTGTGTTTGGTAAGCCATGTCATCTACCTGTGGAGTTAGAGCACAAAGCATGGTGGGCAGTAAAGCAATGCAATCTCAACTTCGACAAAGCTGGAATTCAAAGGATGCTGTAATTATAAGAACTTGAAGAAATAAGGAATGAAGCATATGAGAATTCCAGAATCTACAAGGAGAAGACCAAAGCCATACATGACAAAGGAATTTTACGAAGATCGTTTCATGAAGGTCAAAAGGTTTTGCTATATAACACCAGAGTGAAGCTTTTTCCTGGGAAATTACGAATAAGATGGCGAGGACCTTATGAAGTAATCAAAGTCTATCCTAATGGAGCTGTAGATATTCAGAATCCAGATACCAAGGTCCAGAACAAAGTCAATGGACAAAGGCTCAAGCCTTTCTTCGAGCAAATGCCAACACTTTCCATTGAAGAGATTAAATTGGAAAATCCAATTTATCTTCCAACCAGAGACTGAAGAAAGGGAAAGTCGAGCTAATGACTTTAAACTAGCGCTTATTGGGAGGCAACCCAATATTTTTACTAACCCTTAATTTTTCTTTCATTTATCTTTCTTTCTCTTTTTAGGATTACATATCAAGGAAAAGGAAGGCCATCAAAGTAATCGAATGAAGAGCAATTGGAGCTTACGACTTATGCTGGAAAACTGAGAAGTTTTGCTTTGCTTTGCTTTGATTGAATATTGCTTCTATTGCTTCCTTGATATGAATTAGTTGTTTGTTTTTGTTTATGATCATGCATTTTATTATTTTTTTTATCACTCTTAAGATGATCACACTTTTCACACACATGAGTATTCATACATTGAGGATAATGTGAATTTTAAGTGTGTGGGGGGGGGGGGGGGTGAATACTTGATAGGGTTATTGCTTGATAATTGAGTCATATGATAGTTTTTTGGATTAATCTTATTTTCCCCAATTTTTGACAAATTTTTCGAAAAAATTTATTTTTGATGATCAAATTTCGAATTTTTCAAACCTTTTGAATTTTCATGCATACTTTGATTAATTGATTTGATTATGATTGATGAGTGCTTAGAATTCTAATAATGCTTTATTTATTGATTGGGTTATAGCATGTTGTTTGATTTCTTAGAATTAGGTATAATTGAAGTTTGTGATATGATCTTATTTATTAATTGCTTCTATGATTATCTATTTCTAGAACTTGTGTTCAATCTTGATTGAAGTTATGATTGAGAAAGTATGTTATTGATATATGTCAAGAATAAGTGTGGGGGACTACTTATAAAGAGGGTAATTAAAATTTTGTTTTCATAGAAAAAAGTGCTTTCATGACAAGAGGAGAAGAGGTATTTCTGTACTTAAAAAAAATCCATTGTTGTCACTCTTTTCTTTAACAAAAGGAGTTAGTAACCCTTGGAAAGAGTATAAGAGGCCTGGAATTACAGAAATATTGTCCCTCTGAAAAAATAAAAGGAATCCTTCTAGAGTGCTAGTAGCCTCAAAAGGGAGTTAGTAACCCCTAAATCATGAACACTTCGAGGTTAGTAACCTCAATTTTCTAAAAGCAATTACCCTTGAAAATCTATTCTAACCCACAATGACCCTTGATGTATATCTATGACATTATAATCTTTTGAGTAATGAAGAAAGAGAGGAAAACATGAGCTTATAGAAAGAAGTAGTTATAGAAAGTGAAGAATGGTAAGTGATTAAAGCTACTTTGATTATGACTACTTAAGAATGATGATGCTTGTTGTTTCTTGATCTTTGGATGGAGTATTATTATTATTCTTTGTTATTTTGATTTCATGATTGAATTGATTCTTTAATGTATGTTTGAATTCAAATTGATTTCTTGAAAAATTGGTTTTTGATTAACTTACAATTTGATTTCCTAAGGGACTAGCAAAGTTCAAGTGTGGGGGAAAATATGATCGAGCCAAAAACAACCTTATTTTTATGGCTATTTTACTATGTTTTTGAATCTATTTATGCTTAAATATATGTTATTTCGTTAATATTTGTGTTTTGAGTCTTTATGAGATGTTAACTTGATAATTTGATAATTTTCACTACGTTTGGAGCTATTTTGATGACTTTTTACACAGATATGAGCACAGTAATTTTGAGTATAGATTTGGAGATTCAAAGTTCGTGTTTGAAGACTTATTGAAGATAATTTGAAGATTTGAAGACCATTGAAGAATTATCTCAAGGAGCAAGAATTGAAGAATGGAGCTTTAATTGCGAAGGATTGAAGACAAGCCATGAAGAAGCCCGGAAGCTAAGGAATTTTGGATATTTTATATGGGAAAATACTCAGCCCATATAAGCCCACAATTGGAATTAAAAACCCAATTTGTGTCTCCTATATCCAAGGAAATATCCAATTTCCGCATATTCCCGATTCCAGTCCTAACAGGATTAGGATTCAGCGCAGTCTCGGTAGAAAAATCATAACTTTCTGCTAAAATGTCCATTTTAGGCCCATGAGTAGGCGTTGGAAAGCTAACTCCGAGATCTACAACTTTCCTTGGAAGTCCAAGACCCAGTTCTGCCGTTTTCAAGCCCATAAAAGCAGTCGAAGTTCCTGCACGAATCCAGAAAATTTCAGGATCGTATTTTATTTTCGATTCTACTCTAGGAAGACTTTTAATCTAACTTAGAGTCTAAGTTAGACCCGAAAACGTCCCAGACTCTTTTCCTACTTAGCATTGGATTTTCTAGGGATATTTCCACTATAAATAGCCACCTTAGGTCTAGGTTTTTATGTATGTAGATCTAGAGATTGTATTTTGAAGAATTGTTGAAGATTTGGAGGAAAAAAGCCTTGGAGCCGCCGCCCCCTCTTCTTCCCATCCATAAGATAAGTGTTTCTTCTTATTCTTTGGATGCTCACTCAATTCATGAGTGAGTAATCATTTTCTTTTCTCCAATTTAGAATTTAATTGATCTCTTGACTTATATCATGGTGAGATTTTGTGCTTTTACATGAAAATTGTTAGGGTATTTCTTAATTCTCTGTTTTAATTCTATATTGCTTGTTTTGATGGATTGGAGTCGACACTATCTTGATAAATTAAGTTAACATTAGCTAAATTGAGTCTAGAACTAATACCTCAGATTTAATTGTTTGTAGCAATTGGAGGAGAACTAATACTTCCTTCCAAGAGATTTAGGAATCAATGGGTAAATTATTGCTTGTTGTGCTTGTTCAAATTACTAGTTCTTAATGCTTTGTTCTTAACAAATCTCTAAGCCTTAATAAGGAAATTGGTTGTTATGTATAAAAGGGATAAATTAAGCTGGAAAAGAGACCTTTTATCTAATTTGGTAATTTCGGATTTAATTCCAAACAAGCTATCCAATGTTTTCATAATTTTTAGATATCAATGATTCATGTTATTTTTGTCAAGAGGGATATTAATTCTATGTTGGAGGGTTTTCTTAATTATTTTTTCAATTTATTCGCTGCTTTCTGATTAATTGTTTTCTTTAATTTTCCTGATTGCTTTCTTAGATAATTTTAATTGTTAGTTTGATTTGATTTAATTCTACTTTCAAAATCCTCTCTATTTTGTTTGTTTGCTTAAAGAAAAAGAATAATAACCTATCTCTCTGTGGATTCGACCCCTGCTTGCCCTAGCTATTTTTAGTTAGTAATTGTTGGGATTATTTTGTGATTTGCTAACGACCGATCACCCAGGCACAACCAGGCCATGGCTCGGCCATCATCGAGCCATGCCGAAGCCGAGTACCAGCGAGACAGCTGCCCAGCACCGGACAAGCCAGGCCATGCCGCGCATCAAGACAGGAAGCCCGCGCGCCACCATCAAGCCATGCCGAGGCCATCACCAGGCCAGCACAGGGCGCCAGGACAAGCCGGCGCACCAATGCCCACTGCTGCCTTGGCCAAACCCGTGCACAAGGCAGTGCTGCTGCCTTGATGCCGCGGTTTCCTTTCCTTTTCTCTTCTCAATCCTTTTGCAATTAGGATTATAAGTCCTAATTGCATTAGAAGGTGACAACCCTTTTCCCAATAGGTAATGGACTCCTAATCCAGGTATGTTTCGTACTTTTTATTCTAATTAAAACCTCTTAGGAATAGGATTTAATCACTATATAAAGGCACCTCTACCTCCTCTTTTATTCATCAAATCACAAGAGCAATACTTGAATTTTCGGTTGAGTAAGAGAAGCAAATCGATAAGGCCTTGTTTAAGTGAAGAAGTCGATTAAGCAAGGGAGAAGTCGACTAAAGCAAGTCGATAAGAAGAAAAGTTTTGGAGAAAATTTTCGACAAGAAGCAAGCAAGTCGACGCCACCCTAGGTCGACAAGAAGATTTCAATTTTTCCTAGCCCTCTTGAAGATGTCGATGATGCTCACCACCATGGATTTTGAAGTTCAATTCAAGAATTTTTGGAGCCAATTTTATCAAATTGGAGCTGCTCAATTTGGTGAGAAATTTCAAGGAAGCTTTATTCGCCAAGATTGCCATGAACTTTTGAGCATGATTGCTTCCTTACCTGAAGAAGAAATTGCTACCAAGCCAGGATTTAAAGCTAGGAGGATTTATCAATTTCTTTTGGAGAAAGTTAACAAGTCTCAAGAAGTTGTTATGAGATCAAGGGCTAGAGCTGAGCATGAGTTTAAAAATCGGTTTCATCCCTGTGAGAATCGATTTCATCATCCCCAAGGACCAAGGAATTTTAATGGAAGGATAAGACCTCAAGTTGCACCTTGGAATAGGCCTTTTTCCATGCCAAGGATCGATGGGTATCGCACCAAGCCATATAGGCCGCCTTATAGACCTCCCATGCGATGTGTTCCCATCCCTCCAAGAACTCATGATCCAAATTATGCCTCTTCATCAAATAGGCCGATAGCTACTGTTTTTACCTTGGAAGAATTGAAAACTCCATCACCAATAATGGAACTTAAGGATCCGCTGGAAGGAAATCAAGGTGAAGACAATATTGTGACTATTGGTTCTGATTCTGAATCAAGTGATGCTTCTCGTGATAAGAAAGAGGAAGAAGAGGTTAACCAAGAAAAGGTGAATGAGGAAGAGCTTCACCCTTTCTTGTTCGATGTAAAGAGATTAGTGATCAAATTATTAGCTTAAGAGAGGATTTTAATAACATAATTGGAAATTTGGATGACCTCTTCAATTTATTGGAGAAGGCTATTCATAAACCATTTTAGGTTTAGTTTTAGGATTTTTCGATTTCAATTTCTTGTTTTTAGATTTAAGATTTATTTTTATGCATCTTAGAATTAGTTATCTAGTTTATGCTTTAATTTTAATTTTCCTTTATTTTATGTCTTTATTTTTCAAGTTTCATTAATAAACTATCTTTCTAGTTTTATTTTTCCATCACCTTAATTTTCTATTGTCTTTATATTTGAGTAATTATCTTCATCAAAGCTGTCCAAGTATGTTTTCATGAACCTTAACTCTTTTTAATTTTTGGTAAGATAATATTGCATGAATTGTTTTATTGATTGCTTTTACATTGAGGACAATGTGAATTTTAAGTGTGGGGGGAGTGAGTACTTGATAGATTTATTGCTTGAATAATTGAGTCATATGCTAGTTATTGTTTGCATGAGAACCTAGGATAGGAATTGTTTGTTCTTGGATTGGTTTTGATTGATCATATTTTATTCCCCAATTTTTCAAAATTGATTTTCGACAAAAATTTTGATGCTAAAATTTCGATTTTCTCAAACTATTTGAATTTTTCATGCATATTTTGATTAATTAATTTGATTATGATTGATGAATGCTATTTTAAGAATGCTTTATTCATTGATTGAGTTATAGCATGTTGTTTGATTTCTTAGAATTAGGTATAATTGAAACAAGTTATATCAGCCTGCGCTGGCGCTACGGGCATTCTTTATTTTAGAGTGGTGCTTGATTAACTGATTGAGTAAGGATATTAATATAATCAATTATATAAGGGCCACAAACATTTTTTGTTCTAGAGTGGTGCTTGATTAATTGATTGAATTATATAACGTTGCAGTAAAAATGCAATTTAAATGGATTACTTTTAATGTTGTCTCTTGCTATTGGCATAAATTTTTGTAAGCTAACTTTTTAGACATGCAAAATTAAGAAGGTCAAAGAACATACTTTTATTTGTAAGTAATAGGAAGTGCAAAGAGGTAATAAAATATGCTGTTAATTTAAAAATAATAGACACATTGAACAAATGGTGGTTTTAATTCAGAAGGGGAAAAATATTGAATGGTCTATGGTGAAGGGATGGAGAAGGAGAAGAAAGAGGAAAGAGATATGAAGGTGAAAATAGAGGGGAGTGATGAAAAAATTGATTTTTGGCAAACCTGAAGATTGATCAGCACCGAGGAGTTGAAAGGAAGCAGCAACTGAGTTGGTGAGAGGAAAAAAGAAAACAACGGGAGAAACATTAATTAAAAGTAATTAAGGGTTTAGGATTTAGAAGCAATTAATTAAAAGCCTTAAACATTAATTAAAAACAATTAAGGGAAATGGGTAATTACAAAAAAGGGTAGCAGGAAAAGGAAGGGGGGAAACTCATAGAGGGGCTTTTTAGTCATCCGAGAAGTGAGAAAAGACCAAAAAAAGCCAAAAGGTTGCACCACATTAATCCTCAATGTGACCTTTTAGTAATTACATTGGGTACAGTTGGTGAGACGAAAAAAGAAAAGAAGGGGTGAGAAACATTAATTAAAAGCAATTAAGGAAGTGAAATGAGTAATTACAAAAAAGCGTAGCAGGAAAAGGAAAGGGGAAACTCATAGAGGGGCTTTTTAGTCATCCGAAAAGTGAGAAAAGACCAAAAAAAGCCAAAAGGTAGCACCACATTAATCCTTAATTTGGCTTTTTAGTAATTTCCCTAGTAACTAAAAATAATATATAGTATATATTTAACTTTTTAGTAATTTCCCTAGTAACTAAAAATAATATATAGTATATATTTGTGATATGATCTTATTTATTTATTGCTTCTATGATTATTTATTTTTAGAACTTGTGTTCAATCTTGATTGAAATTATGATTGAGAAAGTATGTTATGGATATGTGTCAAGAATAAGTGTGGGGGACTACTAATAAAAAGGGTAATTAAAATCTTTTTTTCATAAAAAGAAGTGCTTTCATGCAAGAGGAGAAGAGGTATTTCTGTACTTAAAAAAAATCCATTGTTGTCACTCTTTTCTTTAACAAAAGGAGTTAGTAACCCTTGGAAGGAGGATAAGAGGCATGGAATTGCAGAAATATTGTCCCTCTGAAAAAATAAAAGGAGTTCTTCTAGAGTGCTAATAGCCTCAAAAGGGAGTTAGTAACCCCTAAATCATGAATACTTCGAGGTTAGTAACCTCAATTTTCTAAAAACAATTACCCTTGAAAATCTATTATAACCCACAATGACCCATGATGTATATCTATGACATTGCAATCTTTTGAGTAATGGAGAAAAAGAGGAAAACATAAGCTTATAGAAAAAAGTAGTTATAGAAAGTGAAGAATGTCAAGTGATTAAAGTTACTTTGATTATGGCTACTTAAGAATGATGATACTTGTTATTTCTTGATTTTTGAATTGAGTATTATTATTATTTTTTGTTATTTTGATTTCATGATTGAATTGATTCTTTGATGTATGTATGAATTCAAATTGATTTCTTGAAAGAGTGGTTTTTGATTAACTTACACATTGATTTGCTAAGGGACTAGCAAAGTTCAAGTGTGGGGGAATATGATTGAGCCAAAAACAACCCTATTTTTATGGCTATTTTATTATGTTTATGGATCTATTTATGCTTAAATATATGCTATTTTGATAACATTTGTGTTTTGAGTCCTTAAGAGATGTGAAATTGAGAATTTGTTAATTTTCACTACTTTTGGAGCTATTTTGATGACTTTTTACACAGATTTGAGCATAGCAATTTTGAGTATAGATTTGGAGATTCAAAACTCGTGTTTGATGACTCATTGAAGATAATTTGAAGATTTGAAGACTTTGAAGAATTATTTCAAGGAGCAAGAATTGAAGATTGGAGCTTGAATTGCGAAGGATTGAAGACAAACCATGAATTAAGCCTGGAAGCTTTGGAATTTTGGATATTTTATATGGGATAATACTCAGCCCATATAAGCTCACAATTGGAATTAAAAACCCAATTTGTGCCCCATATGTCCAAGAAAATATCCAATTCCCGCTTATTCCCGCTTCTAGTCCTAACAGGATTAAGATTCAGTGCCATCTTGGTAGAAAAATCATAACTTTCTGCTCAGATGTCCGTTTGAGGCCCATGAATACTCGTTGGAAAGCTAACTCCGAGATCTACAAATTGCCTTTGAAGTCCAAGACCCAATTCTTCCGTTTTCAAGCCCAAAAATGCTGTCGAAGTTCCTGCTCGAATCCAAAAATTTCCAGGATCTTAGTCTGACTTGGATTCTACTCTAGGAAGACTTTTAATCCAACTTAGAGTCTAAGTTAGACTCTAAACCGTCCTAGAGTCTTTTCCTAGTTAGAGTTGGAGTCTTGAGGGTTATTTCCACTATAAATAGCCACCTTAGGTCTAGGTTTTTAGTACATGTAGATCTAGAAATTGTATTTGGTAGAATTGTTGAAGAATTGGAGGACAAAAGCCCTAGTGCCGCCGCCCCCTTCTCTTCCCATCTATAAGTTAAGTTTTTCTTCTTATTCTTTGGATGCTCGCTCAATTCATGAGTGAGTAATCCTTTTCTTTTATCCAATGTAGAATTTAATTGATCTCTTGACTTATATAATGGTGAGATTTTGTGCTTATATATGATAATTGTTAGAGTATTCCTTTGATCTCTGTTTTAATTCTATGTTGCTTGTTTTGATGGATTGAGCCGGCACTTTCTTGATAAATTAAGTTGGCATTGGCTAGATCAAGTCGAGGATTGATAGTCCAGTCTTGGTTGTTTGTAGCAATTGGTTGAGAATTGACACCTCCTTCCAAGAGAGATAAGGGACGTTGAGTGAGAAATTACTCTTTGTGCTTGTATAAATTACTAGTTCTTAATGCTTTGTTTCTTGGTGAATCTTTAAGTCTTAACCGGTAATTGATTTGTTAAGAAGTAAAAGGGGTAATTTAAGCTTTAACCGGTAATCTTATCTAATTGAGGTAATTTAGGATTTAATTCCAACAAGCTATTCTATGATTTCATGATTATTAGATATCAATGATCCATGTTACAATTGTCAAGAGGGATATTAATTCTATGTTGGAGGTTTTTATTAATTGTTTTCTTGATTATTTACTGCTTTCTTATCAATTGTTTTCTTTAATTTTCTTGTTTGCTTCCTTAGTTAATTTTACTTGTTAGTTAGATTAGATTTAATTTCACTATAATAATTTTCTTTAATTTATTTGATTGATTTAAGAAAAAGATAAATAACATATCTCTCAGTGGGTTCGACCCCTACTTGCCCTATCTGCTTTAGTTAGGATTTTGTTGGGATTTTATTTTTATGATTTGCTGACGACCGATCAGTTGCTGGATAGGTGGCTAATCACACCTAGAAAAAAGATTAGTAGTGACTCCCTTTTCAAAGTCGTTTCGGCAGGGTTCCCCGGACCCGAATGTTTCGACAGACATCAATGGGGCCAAACAACTCTAGATCTAGCAGTTCCAATGCTCTCGTTGTTGAAACTTCATTTTTGGATTTGAAAGAGCTCCTGACCTGTTTGCCAAACTGACATTCTTCACAGACTTTGTTAGTATTAAAATTCAGTTTGGGAGTATTAAAATTCAGTTTAGTATTAAAATTCAGTTTGACATGACCAAGTCTCTTGTGTCGTAGCCAGCTATCCGAGACATCATTCACCATAAGACACATGTTCTTGCTTAGTTGCAGGTCATCAAGGTAGACAATATATACATTCCCGTGTCTTTTCCGGATGAAGATTAACTTGTTTGTATTGATGTCATTAAATTTGCAGCTTTTGGAGTCAAAGGCGACTCTCCATCCCTTGTCACAAAGTTGGCTAATGCTGAGTAGATTATATATGAGACCTTTCACCAAAAGTACATTCTTGATTGTTGTTGTGCTTGCTTCAATAGTACCAACACCTTGCACTTCCCCTTTAGAGTTATCTCCAAAGGTGACATCTTTTCATTCCTTCTTAGTGAGACTAATGAATTGTTCTCTATCCCCGGTCATATGTTTGCAGCAGCTACTATCAATGTACCATGGCTTCTTCTTTTGCGGTTGAGCCTTCAGACATTCATCATTTTGCTCCTGCTCAACCTGCAAACACAGTTCTTTAGTTTGCAGATTTAGGTACCCATATTGCTATGGGTCCTTAGGGGTTAGTAACAACATAAGTTCCTTTAGGCACCCAGATCTTCTTGATCTTAGGTTGATTCCAATCCTTCTGATAACAATTAGAAGATTGATGGCCTCTTCTGCCACAGATGTAACAAACCATAGCTCTTGGACTGAAATTCTTTAGGTTTTTGTCACCATTGAAGCGATTGCTTCAAGAGGACTTAGTGACATGACTGTCAGCTTTCTTGAGCTCATTTAACTTCTGAGCAAGCTTTCCACTTTCATCTGTTGCATGCTTTAATGGTTCCTCAACAATGCTTTTGGATTCCTACATGCTTGTTAGTTCTTTCTTCAAACAGTCCAAATCATTCATCAAACCATAATTCATTTTCTTAAGAGCTTTATATCTAGCAGCCAATTTTTCAAAATCATAATATAGACTATCAAATTCAAATTTTGATTCTTCAAAAGAGACAATAGAATCTGGAACTACCTCGTTTCACTGTCGTTTGCCATGAGACAGACGTTGGCCTTGATGTCTTCTTCGGCATCACTAGTTTCTGAAGAAGTAGTGTCACTGTCAGATCATGTTCCAGCCATCATTGCTTTCTTCTTTCTCCTCTTGTCCTTCTTCTGATTCTCATTGTTGCTCAGGGGACAATCGGACTTGATGTGTCCAGGCTTTCGACATTCGAAGCAAATTACAGGGGTCTGTTTACTTGCTTCAACCTTGAGTTTGTCCTTCTAGAAGTTCTTCTTGTAAAGACGGTTTCTTCTCCCAAGGAGTTTTTTGTATCTCCTGGTGAAGAAAACAGTCTCTTCATCCGAATCATCATCAGTGTCATCAATAGCCATGCTATCGATTTCCTCTTCAAGAGCTGAAACCTTCAGGGTTAGACCTCTTTTCTTTTCAACAGACTTTTTCTTCTCATCATCTTCACAACTGTTCAATTCTACTTCATGAGTAAGCAGGGATCCACAAATCTCATCAAAAGTGGTTTCATTGAGATTTCGTGATTCCCTAATAGCTGTGGTAAGAGGGTTCCAGGACTTTGGCAGTGGTCTCAGCAACTTTTTGACTCTTTCACTTTTTGGAATGGCTTTTCCCAAATGACTCAGCCTATTAATGATACTGAAGAATCTGTCAATCAGTGAAGTCATTGTCTCATCCGGAATCATCTTGAAGGTTTCATACTCATACTATAGTAGACTGATCTTGACTCTTTGACCGGAGATGTACCATCATGAGTAATTATGAGTTTTTCCCAGACCTCTTGTGCATTAGTGCAAGTAGAGACCCTATTGAACTCAGTAACGTTCAATGCACATTGAAGAGTATTAGTGGCTTTATAGTTCAGCTAAAACTTCTTAATATCATCTTGTGTCCATTTAACTCTAGGCTTGTCAGCAGTCTCTTCTCCAGCCTTCTTTGTTGGTTTCCAAGGTCCTTCCTGGATGATCTCTCATATTTCATCATCGGTTGCACAAATGAAGTTCATCATACGGGATTTCCAAAGCTGGTAATTAGTGCCATCAAAGAGAGGAGGACGGTTGATTGAATCTCCTTCAACAACTATGTTGAGATTCGATCAAGACGCCATCTTTGGATCACTCTTATGGCTGTTAGTCCGATCTACTCAAGAGCCTTGCTCTGATACCAATTGTTGGTCCAGTTAGATGTGATAGAGGGGGGTGAATAGCACTTAATTGAAATTTTGAGTTCTTTGAAAAATGCGTTAAAGACACTAGTTCAGAGTTCGTCGTTAAAGTCACTAATGCAAAGTAGAAAAATAAGCAATAACATAAAGCAGATGAAAAAGTAATGGATGAAAATAAAGACTTTAACAGCTGAATAGTGGAAAAGTAAAGAGAGTAGTAGAAGATAAAATTGGAACGATGAAGGAAAGGATGGAAGATTGGAGACACGACGATTTATAGAGGTTCGGCCTTTCACACCTACGTCCTCTACCCTGGATACCACACCAAGGATTTTAAAATCCACTAAACAATGAAGTTAACCAGGTACTCACAACACCTATTACAATCCCAAAGGTTTAAACCCAAAGCTTTGACACCGAGTGCAAACCCACACTCAATACAATCCCAAGTGCACAACCAACACTTGAACAAACACAAGTGCACAACCCGCACTTAAACAAAAACAGAAAAACAGAGTATCAAAGTGTAAGAATGATCGTAACAGATCAGAATACACACAATCAGGCCTAATACAATCTAAAGGTATAAAATTTAAGCACTATTACAAATTTCCAAGCTAAAAGAATGATCTATAAAGAGAGCAAGACTTGGATTTTAGGGATTTTGAAATTTTGGAGAGAGTAAGTGATTTGATCTTCAATGATGCTCCAAAACTTGAACTCAAGCGGTTAGATTTGAGTATTTATACTTCTCTCTAGCGAACTAGCCGTTAGGTTTGAAATTCAAACCAATTTCCCATTTTTCTTATCTTTTAGTCGCGCCAGCTGTAGACAGCTCTAGCGCATCCGTACGACGTTGATCGCTTCAGCGAATCCATACTGTTTGTCCTGTTGCTGCTAGTTGCTTTAATCTCCAGATCGTTAATCCCACTAATATCTCTCAATCTTCTTCTAACTTCGAAAATTGTCTTTGACTTGGATAATCTTCATGCAGGCTGACTTGAATAAATTTCTTCAAACATGAGCTTTGCATTCTGAAATCGCTGCCTTTGGCTTCAATTCGATCTGTTTAGGTACTTTGAGCTTTCAACGTGCCTAAGGCTTTGTGGCATCTGGCTACATTAGTGTCACCAATAAAGCTTTCTTTTTAGGAGTCTACAATGCTCAACCTTTCTATTGTTAAAGACTTCACTGCACACTAAGTAGATGTATTAGCTAACATACTTGGGTTTATTTTGTTATCATAAAAAACAATAGGGTTCAACAATCTCCACCTTTTTTGATGATGACAAAACTAACCTTGAACTGAGAGAAATAGCTAACAGAATATAGGGAATTAACATAGTAAGATAGAACTGTCCCTAAATTCATGCCATCTAAATTCAGAATTAATCAGAGCAATATATCAAGTCTATATCAGAGCATTATAAGTCAAGTCCAGAATAAAGTTAGAGAAAACTAAAGATATAGATAAGATAAGAACTAAAAATTTCCAGAAAATCCCAATAGTAGCATTAATATATATATATAGTTAAGTTCAGCCAAATAAAGAGGGGTTCACGAAAGATATACCATTGAAGTCTTTAAACTCCCCTGAGTTAGTCAATTCATCTTCCCCATCGACCCCATCCAAGCAAACCAAAGTTTCCTTTAAGCATGCTGGTGTTTAATGTGAACACACTTAGACAAAGCATTATATTTCACAGCATATAAAGTATATAACCAATAAGCTCAATTCATAATACTTCTCCCCCTTTTTGTCATAAGCAAAAAATGTTCAAAGTTCCCGCAAGAAATTGTTAGAAGGAAATGTACACACCCTAAACATAGTTCAAGAAGCATAAGATAAGAGACATCCACATGCCTCAAAACAAATATCCAGAATATCCAAGGCACTCAGCAGGTGCCAAAATACAAACCAAACAAATAATAAAGACAGAATTTAAAATGCATATGAAATGCATGAAATGTTCAGGATGCATAGAGAGAATAAAACAATGCAGCTAATGCACTCTAATCCTTAGTTTCATCAACTTCTTCTTCAGAGCTGCTTGAGGGAATGATGGCTTTTGGAGTAGACTTCTGATGTGATGACTCAGATTTTGATCTGCTTCCAAAGGGACTAGGAGTGGTTGCAACTGTCTCAGCCTCCTTGGCTACTCTTGATCTAGTCACTCTGCCAGTTCCTCCAATCTTGCTTGAAGTGACAGCTTTCTTTTTAACACCTCCCTTGCGAGATCCCTTTTTAGGAGTAACTTGAACACCTTTGTAGATTTCCATAGCTAGTTCCTGCTTTTCCTTTGCTTTGCTCGCATCTTCAACAGACAATTCACCAATCAGCATGGTGTCAATGTCATCAATTGTTCCCTTAATAGTTTCATCAGCTTCCTTCTTCTTTGCAGCCTCTTGTTCATGGTTTTCTGCATTAGTGGCTTCATAATCTTCTGCTTGCCTTTCTTCCTCAACTTTTTCTTCTTCAACTTTTCTCATCATCTTTCTTGGACTTGTCGCCTATGGATGAGCTATCTGCAGTTGACTTGTGATCATCATCTTTTACTTCATCAGAGCTATCAGATGGAATGATAGCTTGCTTCTTCTTTTCTGCAGATTTTTCAATATTACCAGCTTCCTCGGCTTTCTTCTCATGCTCATTCTTTTTCTTCTGTTGCTTAGCCTTCTCCAGACTTTCTTCTGCCTCCTTTGTCTGTTTTGGATTTTCTGCTGGTATGTACCCATGAGCTTTCATTTGAGCATCCCACTTTTCTTTCGACTTCTTGCCCATCTTTCTGAGTTCTTCATCTCTTTTCTTAATTGCTTCCATTATTTCTCCCACAATAGATTCTCTGAGTTCTCTATTCAAATAAGCAGTTTCCAGCTCGTTGTAACAACACTCTAGTTGTTCATGATTAGACATGATTAGATTTATGTTATTGATGAACTTCACTGATTGAGCCAAAAACAACCCTATTTTTATGGCTATTTTATTATGTTTTTGGATCTATTTATGCTTAAATATATGTTATTTTGATAATATTTGTGTTTTGAGTCTTTATGATATGTGAAATTGAGAATTTGTAAATTTTCACTACTTTTGGAGCTGTTTTGATGACTTTTTATACATATATGAGCAAAGTAATTTTGAGTATAGATTTGGAGATTCGAAGTTCGTGTTTAAAGACTTTTTGAAGATAATTTGAAGAATTATTTCAAGAAGCAAGAATTGAAGATTTGAGTTTTAATCGCGTAGGATTGAAGACAAGCCATGAAGAAGCCCGGAAGCTTTGAAATTTTGGATATTTTATATGGTATAATACTAAGCCCATATAAGCCCATAATTGGAATTAAAAATCCAATTTGTGCCGCCTATATCGAAGGAAATATCTAATTCCCGCATATTCTCACATTCTAATCCTAACAGGATTAGAATTTAGCGCAGTGTCGGTAAAAAGGTCGTGCACGATTCCAGAAAACTCCAGGATCCTATTTTGACTTGGATTTCACTCTAGGAAGACTTTTAATCCAACGTGGAGACCAAGTCAGCTCTTAATCCGTCCTAGAGTCCTATCCTACTTAGAATTGGAGTCTTTAGGGTTATTTCCACTATAAATAGTCACCTTAGGACTAGGTTTTTATGTATGTAGATCTAGAGATTGTAATTTGAAGAATTGTTGAAGATATGGAGGAGAAAGCCCTTGGAGCCGCCCCCCCCCCCCCCCTCTTCTTCCCATCCATAGATAAGTTTTCTTCTTATTCTTTGGATGCTCACTCAATTCATGAGTGAGTAATCCTTTTCTTTTCTCCAATGTAGAATTTAATTGATCTCTTGACTTACATCAATGTGAGATTTTGTGCTTTTATATGAAAATTGTTAGGGTATTTCTGAATTCACTGTTTTAATCCTATGTTGCTTGTTTTGATGGATTAGAGTCGACACTATCTTGATGAATTAAGTTAACATTAGCTAAATTAAGTCTAGAACTAATACTTCAGATTTAATTGTTTGTAGCAATTGCAGGAGAACTAGTACTTCCTTCCAAGAGATTTAAGAATCAATGGGTAAATTATTGCTTGTTGTGCTTGTTCATAAATTGCTAGTGCTTAATGCTTTGTTCTTAACAAATCTCTAAGCCCTAATAAGGAAATTGGTTGTTATGAATAAAAGGGATAAATTAAACTGGAAAAGAGACATTTTATCTAATTTGGTAATTTCGAATTTGATTCCAAACAAGTTATCCAATGTTTTCATCATTTTTAGATATCAATGATCCATATTATTTTTGTCAAGAGGGATATTAATTCTATGTTGGAGGATTTTCTTAATTATTTTCTCAATTTATTAATTGCTTTCTTATTAATTGTTTTCATTAATTTTCTTGATTGCTTTCTTAAATGATTTTAATTGTTTTTTTTATTTAATTTAGTTTTACTTTCAAAACCCTTTTCTTTGATTGTTTGTTTTAAGTAAAATAATTGGAAAAAGAAGAATATCCTATCTTTTTGTGGATTCGACCCCTACTTGCCCTAGCTATTTATAGTTAGTAATTGTTGGGATTATTTTTATGATTTGCTGACGATCGATCATTCACACATAGCACTTTAGTGTTTCCAGCCAAAGTTCCTATAAATCCACCCAGCTTTCCAATCTCTTGAGTTAAACCTGTAATATCTGCTCTCATTACTTCTCCAAGACCATCCATTTTACTCATGATAGCATCTCCACCTTTCTTTGCCTCCATTGCAACATTCTGGGCAATAGCTTCCATAAACTGATGTTCCTTGATAGTGTTCTTATAGTTAGGAGAAGAGTATCATATCTCTCTGTGGATTCGACCCCTACTTGCCCTAGCTATGTATAATTAGTAATTGTTGGGATTATTTTTATGATTTGCTGACGACCGATCATAAATTTTGGCGCCATTGCCGGGGTGATTGTGTTTAATTTTTCTTTTTCCTATTAATTTTTCTATTAGATTTGCACTTGATCATCTTTGTTTTGTAGGAAAAATCCAATGGAGCAACCACGTTCGTTAAGGGAGCTAAATTTCATATGTGATTAGTTAAGCTTTTCTTTCAATAATTAATGTTCTTTTCCATTTCAAAAGCCCATTCTTTTGCTCCTATCCTTTGATATTTTCTTAAGGGCCCATTCCCTTCCTTTCTTATTATTTCTTTTATTTCCATAAATTGGTCCAAGTATTTTTCTTGGCTCAAGTTCCTTTTTAGGCTTATGCATTAGAGCTTTTTTCCTTTTAAACTCATTTTGATTCAGGCTTATATACCATGAGTCAAGGGTGTTTGGCTTTGGGCCATTGCGATCCACATTTGGGGCTGGTCTTCTTGGAGTTGGAAGACATTTGAGACACATAAAAATTACAGGCTATTTGCATATAATACAAGAAGTTACATGTTGTTGTTATTACAAAAGAATACATAAAAATTGCATTGATCTGGCCCAAGGTACTACATTACAAAAATGGAATTGGCCCACTACACTAAAGCCCACTGATGATATGCTTTAAGCTTATTAAGTAACCTGTAAAATAAAAAAAAAAAAACAGAAAGGTTAGTGTCATCTTTAGCAGAAGATAAGTCAACTTGGGGTCTGAAATGCAGATTAATTAGTGCTTATCTTTTTGGGCTTGGGGGACCAAGCTTGGATGGGCCCCCTCTCCACATCAGCACCACTTCAGCAGAATAGGGGACAAAACAATGGGATTTGCAGCAAAGCATAAGAAAACCAAATGGAAAAGTGGATTAGTACATGCTTAATGGAAACTTGCCGACCAAGTCCATGAAATGCAGAGGTTGGTCTCTAAAAAAGATCCAGTGAGCAAACAAGCATTGGGTAATAAATCTCAAAATTGGAATTTCATACATCATGTGCATCCATGCATTTAAGAGTCTAGAGCATCAATAAATATGGAATCATAAAAGGAAAATCTAAGAGAAAGAGAGGAAGAAGAAAAAGAAAGTGATGTCAGTCTAAAGAATGGGGTTCAAAAAGAAAATGATAAGTAGTAATTTAGTAATAGTAATCATTAAAGAGAAAAGATAATGAGTACAACGGAAATGGTGATCAATAATTAAAATTCAAAGAGTGAAGAGTAATCAGCACAACCGTAATAGTAATCAGTAAAGAATAAAAGAGCAATCAGTAAAATAGTAACCAGTAAAAGAGTAAAGAGTAATCAGTAAAATAGAAATCAGTAAAAGAGTAAAGAGTAATCAATAAAAGAGTAATAGTAATCAGTAAAAAGTAAAGAGTAATCAGTAAAGAGTAAAGAGTAAAAGAGTAATAATAGTCAGTAAGAATAAAGAGTAATCAAGGAAGAATAATAGTAATCAGTAAAAGAGTAAACAGTAAATAGTAAGATGATAATAGCAAACAGTAAAGAGTAAATGGTAATCAGTAAAAAGAGTATTGGTAATCAGTAATTAAAATTCAAAGAGTAAAAATGGTAAAAAGATTAAAAAGAGTAAAAATGGTATTCAGTAATTAAAGTAAAAAAAAAAAGAAGAGTAAGAAAATGGTAATAAGTAAAAAGAGTAAAAATTGGTAAACAGTAAAAAGAGTAAGGGTAACCAATAATTTAATTAAAAAGAGGAAAACATGGCAATCAGTAATCAAGATGTAAAAGAGTAATCAATAGTAAGTTAATGTGTTAATTCAATTGAAGGTCAATAAAATCTTTTAATAGGGCATGAAAACTTAAGAATAGAGACAACCAATAATAGAAACACATAGTTAGTTCTAGACTAGTCACTGTCGTCGTTCCGACAGGCGTTGTAGGGGTGCTAATCCTTCCCCACGTGTACCCGACTCCCGAGCTTTAGACTCTGGTTAGAAGACCGTTTATTAGGTTTAGTGTTACCTTTGCCATGCTTAGGTTAACATTAGGCTTAATAATCTGATAGGTGGCTAATCACACCATAAAAAAGATTAGTGGCGACTCCATAGATAGAAACAGTAGTTTCCCCATTCTAAGTCGTTAAACGGTAGGGTTCGGACCCCGGACCCGCACGTTGCGACAGCTTGGCGACTCCACTGGGGACTATTTAGAGAGTCAAACTGAGTGATAGTTTAGAGTTGACTAGGGTTTCCAAATTTGGTTGTTTGCTTGCATTAAATCTTGTTTATTCATGCCTATCTTTATGCTTTTTCATGCTTATATGCTTTCATATTTTTGTGCATATATTTTGCCTAACATTTCTACTTTGTTTTTCTTGGGGTAGTTTAGTAACTTTGGAGGGGTATGGTTAGTAAAGGTTTGTATGTTCCTTCACACGTCCACTAATAGACCTGCATTTGCATTGCCTGAGCTTACACCGGAGCTCTTACCTAGTTAAGAGGAGGCAAAGCAGCTAGCCCTCGTGTGGCGATAGCCCCCGTACGGGTTTTTAGTTAAACACCTCCACTCAGACTGAACCCTTTCCAGTGAGCCTATAATGGGTGAGGATTGGGGACCTTACTAGCCTAGAGCGGGCGATAGTGAGGACAGTCTGGGAACCTTTGGACCCAGTGTAAAGCCTCGCCCAACATGTAGATGCCTTGAGAGATATCCGGCCTAGGTAGAGCCAATCCTGTGAGGATGAACCAAGGTACACAAAAGGAACATTTCTTACCTTTGCTATCGCGTTTTAGAAAATCAGATCAGAGGGTGCGCAATTGCATTGCTCATAATAGGCGGACAAACCTGCCACAAACGGACTTATAGTCCGAAAGTTTTTCAAGGAAAATGTTTAGATCAATGATAGAAGGGGCATGATTTCTCTTTCATTTCCAAGTTTTTGTTCATATTTATGTTGATTTTACTAATCACTCTTTGGTTCTTTGTTGTTTTCTCTTTACAGAAGCATTTGTATGACTCTTTTGTTTTGCAGGTTGCATTGTACATCTACAAACACTTCATATCTTCATAAGCATGTTCATACATTTGTTCATCAATACATATGCCATGTCATGCATCAATTTCATGCAAACGAGACGTGCATTTTGCATTTCCATGCACATTTTCAAGAGTTGTCAAGTTGTCAAGCCATCCATTCGTATATATGTTCATGCATGCATTATGCATTAGCTAGTCACTTGTATATATATGACATCCATCATGCATTGTCATTAATACTGATAAATAGATACAGTCCATACATATAGATAGTTAATGTAGATTACTTGTGCATATTACTTGTTTTCTGCTTTTCTTGCTGGAATCTAACGTCATCAGGAAAGCATGTGTAACTCGAGAAAGCACATTGTACAGTCTGCGTAAAAGATTGAAGATGCCAAATGGGGACAAGGAGCTTTATGGAGAGTCAGGTCATGCCAATGAAGTCGCTCTCGCTCAAACAGTAGCCATTCAATAGAGAACCCTGGGATCGCATGGAGGAAACTTGACAATCCCAAAGCGGTGACAAAGGGAAATGGGAGACTGCCATAAGAAGGGAATTTCTGAGACTGATGAACTCTTTTCTCACGTGCATAGCATCTGCATAGCTTTTTGTCATTTGTATTTTATCATGTTTATAATTGTTAAAATTGTTGCACTTTTGACTATGAATGTTTGCTAAATTGGGTGATCACCACTAAGAAACAGTTCCCAAAGCACTCTATAATTTTCACTTGGGCAATGACCAAAGGAATGTCCGATTAAAAAAAGGTTTGAATGAAAAAAAAACAAGATTCTTTTGAATAAACAGTTGTGTTTTGAACAAAAAAATTAAGATAAGATCAAAATTGGAATTTTTTTAAAAGGTGATAACATGATTACTCGAGTTGTGTCAACACTACTCAGAATCCCAAATTTCATTGATCCTAAAAGAGCCCATTCTTTTTCTTGGAAACCAATTTGAACCTGAAACATTGAGATCCTTCCATTCCTTGGGGCAAATTACTTTCAAAAGGCCAAATTCAAGTCACTTTCAGGGCCTTAGAAGACAAATCGATTTAGAAATCAAATAAAGTCACCAAAAGTGCACCTTTCAAATCACTTCATTTGTCAAAGCACCTTTACCTTTCTTGTGATTAGCAGCGGGGGCAATATTATGTATGCCCATCAATAAAGAGGTCATTCATTAGAATGGAGGCAGAAGACATCAATCATCAAATTCCCATTAAAGAAAAAGAAAACTTGGCCTAAAAAAAGAAAGAGGTCGCAAAAAGAGAATAAATTGAATTGCAACATCATGTGCTCGCACATATTTTCAAATTGTCAAAACAAGAGGTTTTTCAAAAAATTGTTTTCAAGAAAAGGTTTTCAAAAATGAGTTTTCAAAAAGGTTTTGAGTTTTTAAAGGGTCGCCTTTCATCAAAATATCCAGATCTGAAATGATAAATGGCCTTCTTTCTTATTCCTTCGCTTGTAGAAAAATTATTCATTGTTGTCCCCTTTGAGACTTAAGGATTTTCTTTGGAATCAACCCTGATCAAGGATCACCCTCCACACTGGAGGCAAAGAAGTAGCAGAGCTTATTACCAATTGGGAAGAGGATACCCAAGCGCACCAATAGGGTTGTGCGAATAAAGGGAAAGTAATAAGAAGAACAGTTTGTCATAATTTGGGAAAAGATACCCAAGCATGTCAATAAAGATGATGTGAATGAAAAAGAAAATAGAGTGCAAGAAGGAGAATAGAGGAAACGAAATAAAAAGAGAGAGATAGGAAGAAGGGTTTTGAATTCACCCAAAGGAAAAGAAAAATAAATAAAGAGTGTCAAAATGAAAAAATGCAAGGTTTTGAAAAGAGAAGAAGTCTGAGGATCGAACAAAGTGCTCAAATGGAAAATAGACATCAAAGTTAAAAGAATTTTTCCATGCAGAGAAGAAAGTGATCCTTGGATCACGCGCCCTCAAACGCAATTTGAGCCTTTTATTCTTTCTTTGGCACCCCTAACCCTATCTCACGTTACATGCCTAATAAAGTCCATCTTTGATCAAATCAGAATATTGAAGGTGAAAGGATTGTTCAAAAAGAAGAAATTGATTTTTTCAAAAGGAAAAATGTTTTTCTCAAAAAGACTTTTAGAGAAAACTGTTTTCAAAAGTTTTTTCAAATGCAGGTGCATGATGAAGTAAAATAAAAAAAAGAGAGAAAAAAGAGAAAGGGAAAAAGAAGAAATCAAAAATAAAAAAGGAAAAGATAAAGCTCTAAGGGTGAAACCGAAAAAAGGGCAGTCTAGAGGAAGAATGGGAATTCTCAAAGCCTCACAAAGTCTATCAAAGCGGTTAGAGAAATAAGACCTCCTTTACAGCAAGGGGCATTGATTCAAATAATAAGAGTCGGCAAAGAAGACGAAACAGTAAAACAAACCTTTATTCAATTGTCTTTCCAGTCCTTTGGAACAAGAATTCTTTCAAATAACCAGTGTTGATACAAATCATTTTGAGACAAATAACAAGTTGAGAATGTTTTGAAAATGTGTTCGCAAAAAGATTTGCATTGCATTTGTGAGTCCAAGAAGAAAGTTAAGTCAAGGATATCAGACGGGAAAATTTTCTAAGTGGTGGTCACCAAATCTTTTTAGAAAGTCTGTTTTAGTGGGGCAACATGTGGGGCATTTTTAGTAAAGTCATAAAGTGTTTTTCAGGGGCAAAAGGGCAATGTCTTGTGGGATCATTTTAAATCATGTCATGTTTCAAGAAGATTCTACTACATGATTAATACCTATGAGAATTTTTGACTTATGAATTAAATTATGTTGCAGGAAGTCGGCAAGGAAAATGTTACCAAGATTGGGGCACAGGAGTCAGCTAAAAGCTTGTCAAGGAGTCATTTTTGTTAAACAAGGGAAGTCAATATCATATTACTCTCATTAATTGATTCAATGTTCACTTATTAGGCATTCATGAACATTCATGCACATAGGCACGCATTAGAGCATTTCACCCTTATTCATGGCAGGAATTTGGGATAGTCAGAAAGCTCACACTACTAGAATTTACTTGAATACCAATGTTTTTTTTTTTTTTTTTGCATATAGCGGCGTTTTAAAACGCCTCTAAATAGCGGCGTTTCTAAACCATAAACGCCGGAAAATTAATTTTTAAAACAAAATTTTGACTTATAAATAGCGGCGTTTCCGTAACCCTTGATTTTGGGTTATCCCAACTCCAGAGCGAGAGCGAGAAAGAGAAAAAGAGAACGATTGAGAGACAAATCCCTTCGACTTGCAAAACTCGGTGAGAGTTGCGCAAAGGGCAAGCGAGCAGCGACTTACTCAGTAGCAGAGGGAGATGTTGCTGAAGAGATGGTCGTCCGTCATGGCGGCAAACCAAATATAGAGAAAAAGGGGGAAAAAGCAAACCCTAAATTTTTTGACGCGAAGTGACAGTGGGATCTAATCAAGTAGTGAGCGTGATACGAGCAGGATTTTTATACGGGGCAAGCTTTCAGAAAATCCAAATCACAAAATTGAAAAGAAGGACAGATAATCGCAGAGAAGGAAAGTAGAAGGGAGAAAGGGACTTGCGAACCTTTTTTTCCTTTCGAATGGGCAAAGAAGAAATACTTGAGAAAATTAGGGGTTTTGCTGCCTTAACTACAGGAAACGATGTCGTTTCAGCCAACATAATTTTCACATAACGGCGTTCCTCAATCCCAAACGCCACCAATTATGTAAAAACACATTCATTTAATTTTTAACCAAATTGACATTTTCCCATTTTTTTAAATTTAACGGTGTTACTGAAAGAAACGCCACTATTTAGTGGCGTTTCCAGAAAAAATGCCACTAAATAGTGCCGTTTGCAAAAAAAATGCCACTAAATAGTGGCGTTTGCAAAAAAAACGCCGCTAAAGTGTTTTTCTTTTCTTTTTCTTTTCGTTTAAATTATTTTGGAGGAAAATTTTTCCCCCAATTTTCTAATTTAACGGCGTTTAGGTTGTAAACGCCGCTAAATCTTTTACTTTATTTTTTTTAAAAAAAATGAATGTAGAGGGAAAAATACATTTTTTTCACGGGAAAAGTTTCCCTCCCATTTTTTTTGATTTAGCGGCGTTTGTGGACATAAACGCCGCTATTCTGAATTTGTGGACAGAATCAAATAGCGGCGTTTGGACGCCGCTAAATAAACGCCCCTATATCAGCGTTTTCTAGTAGTATCACAAAGAGGAGCAGCTGTAGACACCCAATTTTGGCTTTGTATCTTTTAATATGTGGTCTTGTATCCTTTAATATATGTTATATTGTTTCCACTTTTGCATTTAGGGTAATTTTTTCCTTAATTTGCATAGGGGGCATTCTAGTTCATAGTTAGCATTTTGATAAAATAGTTTATTTAGTAATCCTCTATTTAATTAGCATTAGTTGTCATTTGTAAGAAAAAGCCAAAAAAATACTCTTTATTTAAGTTGCATTTGCATCTTTCATGATTGATTTCAATTAGTAATTTGACATTAACATTCTAGCCATTTATCTCAATATGAAGTCATTTTGCGAAATCCAATGTTGGTTCATAGTGATTTAATTGGACTACTTCTTTTCTTCACTTTGTAAAATTTGCATTGTGCATTTGCTACTAAATAAGTTTAATTATATATATATATATATATATATATATATATTGGAAAAATCACAAAAAGAGTTGTCATTTATTTACTCATATCCAAGGTTACTCCCATTTCTTCTCCACTAAAGCTCCATTTGATTGGGCCTTTCTTTCCCAGCTTGGGCTTTTCTCATAGGACCACAAATAATGCGTTAATTTTAAGTGATCTAAAAAATCCTATGTTTGGATAAGAAAAAGAATTCAGGCATACTTTTAGAATTCGAATTTTTTTGAAGTGAAGTATGGTACAATTATGACAGGAATCAAAACGCTTTTTATATAAGATGTACATCCCAATATCTAGTTGGTTTTTGATATTTGAATTTTATGATCTTTTGGGGTCTCCATTAGCCCAAGCCCATTCATTATTTTTCCATTTCCATGAGAACCGAAAACCAAAAATAAATTTTCCACTAGTTCTCATTCAATTGAATTTGAAAGCTTCGACAATACAGAAAAATACAAATACAAGAAGGAAAGTTGTTCCTCTCACTTCTTTCATTACAATTTGCACTGGAAAAATTGAGAATTTTGAGCAGTTTATTGCCAAAAAAAGTTAAAAAAAATGGAATAGAAACACCCCACGATGAAATCCAGTCCCTCTCTGACTCAAGTTCTGGATGCCCTTGCTTCGTTGGAACTCCGCCTTTTAAACTGTTATCTGATCTGCGAAAGAAAAGTGACGGTGCACTCATGATATAAACAGCAATAAGGCAACAAACAACAAATCAAGGGGGCATATCAAGGCATCCAATGTACAAGGGAAAGGTCATTAAGGTGGTGAAAGTGCAAGCATGGATAGCAGGTTGTTCAATGCACACTAAAGTCAGATTTCCAGCAACATTATCCAATCAAAGTCAAGCAGATATAACACCAATTGGGCACCAATTTGAATTGAAGACAATTCAGCAGCAAGACAGGTTCAAAAACAGCAAAAGCAACTCTCACCTACCATTTCAACAGAGTAAAGACCATCTTGAAGGGAAAATAGAGCTCCATTTCTCACACACCATTGAGCATTCAATCACGCATTTCATACACTGAGCATATAGCATTCTCATTCTCCCTATAGTGCCATTATTCAACATGGGAAACCATGGCAGTGGAGTCATAGAAAAAAGCATGTATTTAGACAGTTCATTCATCACATTCATAGCATTTAACAATTTCAGCAAGCTTCCACAAGCCAGAAAACAGAAAAGAAAAAAACAGAGTACCAAGCATTTGTATTTTCATGAAGAAACATCAATTTAAGCATTTTTGCATTCATATTAGTTTCAATTACCTCATATATAGGCACTCATTTAGGCACTCTAGTACACATGGCAGCATATCATCACAGATTCATAGACGTTTGCAAGCTCATCAATCACACTCATCATAACATTTAGGTATCTAAATTTAAGCTTTCCATTTCACTCATGCACATATGCATATTTTCTTCTCATCATCAATAAATGTAGCATACATCTCAGGGAACAAAACACGAGCATAAAAGGCAGCAAATTGATAGGGAAACAGCAAGCTAAGCACGCAGAGGCAATACAAATGTCAAAAGAACAAGTTAAGGCAGAAATGGACAACATAAGATGGGAAACACAACACAAGTATCTATAATCGAAGGCATAATTTGCAAAGCATTCAAACAGCAACTTCAAAGTCAACAAATTCAATTAAGCATTGAAACATCAACTTCAAAATAAATTCAATTCAATCTCAAACAGAATCAGTTCAAGAGAGAGAAGAGAATATACCTGGACAGAGAAAAGATTTCTCTACCAACTCACCCATCAAGGCCAAGCATAGTAGTTTAGAGCCGGAATAGGGCAACAACACATGACCACAAAGTTCAATTTAGCAGTTCCACCATTTCACACATTCATGCAAGCAATTCAAGGCCATTGTCCATGGAGGAATGAATACCATTTGCAGTGAAGGATTTCAAGCAAGTTTGTATGTCAGCAAGTAAATCAGAGGGGTAAGAAAGCAATCACATGAAGACCAAAACAGGATGCTTGGTTAGCAATACAGTGACAATAGGAGTTAACAGCAAAACCATTACATTAAGAATGAGCAAAGAAGTGATTCCCACAGGTTTCATTGGCTCCATGGAGCCTTGCACTAGCTCCAATTGGTCCAGCACAGCAGGGGACCTGGCAAAGAGAGAAGCATGTGAAAAAAAATCTAATTACAAGCCAAGAACAAACAAAATAAGGAAGGTGGGGAGGAAGTTTCACCCCACACGTACACAACATTTTTCGTCTATTATGAGGAAGCTTCCTCCTCATTTCGGGCAAGGGCATAAAAAGGTGAAGTTTGAGGTTTTTAGTGGAGGACCCCAGCAGAGCCCTTGAGTTTTTCCAGTGAGTTTTTCTTTCACAAAACAAAAAAAAACACAAAAATACATAGATTCCAGAGTTTTCTTTCATCTAGCTGCTAACTTTCTTTTATTATTTTCCCTTTTTCGATCTTTCAAGCAACAATAGAAAAAAAAACCACAAAAAAGACCTTACCTTTCATGTTTTACCCGAGCCCTTTTCTTATTTTTCGTTCCTCCTTTTGATTTGCTTAGCCCTTTCCTGCAAAAAGAAACATAACAGTTGGAAATTCTAGGGTTTATAACAGTTTAGAGGTCTCCTAGCAGTAAAAATTATTATTACAAAAAAATATAGAAAAAATGAGAAAATAAAAGAAGAGAGAAAGTAGAAGTTCGACGGTTTAGGCTTGTTTGGGTCGGGTATGGGGATATAGTAATGAAGAAGATTTTAGTTAAAATTAGATTCGGATTTAGAGGCAGAGAAGCAAAGGGAATCACATAGTTGGAAGTTGGTCTGAACCGACGATGGAGTTGCCGCGATCTAGGGGTATAGGTTTCGGGTTTAGCTAGTTTTAAGAAATTGAAGATAGATCTCATTAGAGTTTCGGTCAAGGAGAGAAGGAGATGATGAAAGGGAGACAGAAAAGGCGGAGGGGGAGTCACCGGAGGAGGAAGGCTCGACGGGGCGAAGGAGCGGCGGTGTTCGAGCAGCGTGGGAAGCGGGGGCGGCGTAGGTATGGCGTGGTTAAATTAGGGTTTCCATTAGGAAGGAGGTAGGAAGAAGATGAAGAAGAAAAAAAAAGGAAGGGAAAAGGAATAAAGAAAAAAGGCCAATTCGGACTACTGACCGGGAATCACAACCATACCCGGCCCGCTGAGCCCATTTTTTAAGTTGGTATACTTTCTTTTATTTATTTGGGCTTTGGTTCATTATTTAGGCTATTATTATGTGGGCTTCTGTTTATTATTTGGGTTCTATTTATGATTTGAGTTTTTATATAGTTTGGGTTTAGATCATTACTTAAGGTTTAATTTCAATTACTTTAGAAATTAGGATTAACCTTCAACATAATAAGATAGAATTAAAGTTAGATTTTAGAAATTAGGATTAATTTCATATGCATTCACATTGGCTAAATACCCAGAAAAATCCCTTATGTTTTGCTTTTTGACAAAATAATCCCTTATGTATTTTTCGGGACAAATTAATCCCTTACGTCTCAAAAATGAGCCACATTAATCCTTTTTGGACGGTCCGTTAGTCACGTGACTAACGGGCGTCAGATTTGCTGACGTGGCTTTTCCACGTCAGCAAGAAGTCTACGTGGCATCCACGTGGATTTTTCCACGTCTGCAAGGGACTAATTTGTCAAAAGAAAAATATAAGGGATTTTTTTGTCCCAAAAGAAAAATATTAGGGATTTTTTTAGTATTTAGTCTATAATTTAATTTCCGAAATAAAAAATTAATTTTTTCTTTTTTCTTTTTTCCTTCTCTTCCTTTCCAAAAACTCTACCAACAATGTACGAAATATTAACTCATCTTTTAAAATTAAAATGGTAAAGATAATTCCCTAAAAAAATGGTAAAGATAAAATAGTTATAAAAATATTGAATTTAATTAAATAAAAATAGAATTTTTGGTAAAATAAAACGGCCAAATACCTAGAAAAATCTCTTATGTTTTTTTCAGGGCAAATTAATCCCTTACGTCTCAAAAATGAGTCACATTAATCCTTTTTGGACGGTCCGTTAGTCACGTGACTAATGGCCGTCAGTTTTGCTGACGTGGCTTTTCCACGTCAGCAAGAAGTCTACGTTGGTTTTCCACGTCAGCAAGGGACTAATTTGTCCAAAAGAAAAACATAAGGGATTTTTTGTCCCAAAAGAAAAACATTAGGGATTTTTTTAGTATTCAGTCTATAATTTAATTTCCGAAATAAAAAGTTGACTTTTTTCTTTTTTTTTCTTTTTTTCTTCTCTTCCGTTCCAAAAACTCTACCAACAATGTATGAAATATTAACTCATCTTTTAAAATTAAAATGGTAAAGATAATTCCCTAAAAAAATGGTAAAGATAAAATAGTTATAAAAATATTGAATTTAATTAAATAAAAATAGAATTTTGGTAAAATAAAACTGTAAAAGTTTAAATAATGTCATTTAAAAAATATATTTAATTAAAATAGTAAAATGGTAAAAATAAAATGGGTAGAAATATATTAGATTTGATTAAATAAAAATAGAGTTTTTAATTGAGTAAAATTGTAAAAGTTTAAAAATGGCATTTAAGAAATATATTTGAAAAATAAGGGTAAGAAATATATTTAAAAAATTCTAATATATATAAGTTTTTATAATTAAAATAGTAAAATAGTAATAATTAATATTTATAAATATATTAGCTTAAATTAAATAAAAATAGAGTTTTTAGTTGAGTAAAACTATAAAAATTTAAATAATAGCATTTAAGAATGTAATCGAAAAATAAGGATATAATAATCAATTCAAAAGTTTTAAACCATTCGTACTTGGCCGCCGGAGTTAGGAGGTCAGAGAGATTTTTTTCGTTTCGGCTAAGAGTAGATTAAATATGTTAGGGGCTTGTTTCTAGAAAACAGAGGCACGTGATGTTAAGGGCTTGTTTTTTAATTATATTTCTTAAATAACATTATTTAAACTTTAATAGTTTTATTTTACCAAAATTTCTATTTTTATTTCATTAAATTCAATATTTTTATAACTATTTTATCTTTACTATTTTTTTTGGGAATTATCTTTACCATTTTAATTTTAAAAGATGAGTTATTATTTGGTAAATTGTTGGTAGAGTTTTTGGAAAGAAGGAGAAGGAAAAAAGAAAAAAAAATTTTATTTCGAAAATTAAATTATAGACTAAATACTAAAAAAATTCTCTTATATTTTTCTTTTGAGACAAAAAAATCCCTTATGTTTTTCTTTTGGGACAAATCAGTCCCTTGCTGACATGGAAAAGCCACGTGGATGCCACGTCTACTTCTTGCTGACGTGGAAAAGCCACGTCAGCAAATCTGACGGGGACCGTCCAAAAAGGACTAACGTGGCTCATTTTTGAAACGTAAGGGATTAATTTGTCCCGAAAAAAACATAAGGGATTATTTTTTCCCAAAAGCAAAACATAAAGGATTTTTTTGGGTATTTAGCCCATTCACATTTATATAAGTTGTTATTGCCATGTTTCACGTGAGTAATTAAAATGATCCGATGATGAAATGGTTAATTGGGAATTAGACAATCTTTGTCGGTCTTAATTCATCCTTTCTAGGCTTGGAATATCCGGATGGGGGTCTTAGCCAGTATGAGTGGCGGGTGCCCAGATGGTATTCCTCGTATAATCATTCGGTAATAAATCTCAAAATTGGAATTTCATACATCATGTGCATCCATGCATTTAAGAGTCTAGAGTATCAATAAATATGGAATCATAAAACGAAAATCTAAGAGAAAGAGAGGAAGAAGAAAAAGAAAGTGATGTCAGTCAGAAGAATGGGGTTCAAAAAGAAAATGGTAAGTAGTAATTCAGTAATAGTAATCATTAAAGAGAAAAGATAATCAGTACAATGAAAATGGTGATCAATAATTAAAATTCAAAGAGTGAAGAGTAATCGGCACAACGGTAATAGTAATCAGTAAAGAATAAAAGAGCAATCAGTAAAATAGTAACCAGTAAAAGAGTAAAGAGTAATCAGTAAAAAAGAAATCAGTAAAAGAGTAAAGAGTAATCAGTAAAAGAGTAATAGAAATCAGTAAAAAGTAAAGAGTAATCAGTAAAGAGTAAAGAGTAAAGAGTAAAAGAGTAATAATAGTCAGTAAGAATAAAGAGTAATCAAGGAAGAATAATAGTAATCTGTAAAAGAGTAAACAGTAAGATGATAATAGCAAACAGTAAAGAGTAAATGGTAATCAGTAAAAAGTGTATTGGTAATCAGTAATTAAAATTCAAAGAGTAAAAATGGTAAAAAGAGTAAAAATGATATTCAGTAATTAAAGTAAAAAAAAAGTAAAAATGGTATTCAGTAATTAAAGTAAAAAAAAGAGTAAAAAAAATGGAAACCAGTAAAAAAAAGAGTAAGAAAATGGAATAAGTAAAAAGAGTAAAAATTGGTAATCAGTAAAAAGAGTAAGGGTAATAAATAATTTAATGAAAAAGAGGAAAAAATGGCAATCAGTAATCAAGATGTAAAAGAGTAATCAATAGTAAGTTTATGTGTTAATTCAATCGAAGGTCAATAAAATCTTTTAATAGGGCATGAAAACTTAAGAATAGAGACAACCAATAGTAGAAACCCATAGTTAGTTCTAGACTAGTGAGTGTCGTCGTTCCGACGGGCGTCGTGGGGGTGTAATCCTTCCCCATGCGTACCCGACTCCCGAACTTTAGACTCTGGTTAGAAGACCTTTTATTAGGTTTAGTGTTACCTTTGCCAAGCTTAGGTTAACATTAGACTTAATAATCTGATAGATGGCTAATCACACCATAAAAAAGATTAGTGGCGACTCCATAGATAGAAACGGTAGTTTCCCCATTCTAAGTTGTCAAACGGTAGGGTTGGGACCCCGGACACGCACGTTGCGACAATTCAAAAGAAGGAAAAGAATTGAATATTTCAAAATTAATAAAAAGGTTTTCAAAAATTCAAAATCAAAGTTAAAAAAAACTCAAAAAGCATTTCCTTCATAGTTTTCAAATTGGGAAAGATCCCATCAAGTCTTAAATTTTTTTTTCAAATTGGGAAAGATCCCATCAAGTCTCCAAACTTTTTAATTTAGGGAAAGATCCCATCAAGTTATCAAAGTTGTCAATTTAGGGAAAGATCCCTTCAAGTGGTTTTCAAAAGTTTTCAAATAGGGGAAAGATCCCATTAAAGTTTTTAAAATTGAGTCGTTTTAACGGTAAGTTTTACAGAAAATCCTCTCATGAGAAACCCAAAAAGAGAACAAAAAATAAACGGGAAAGAAAGCTGATTGACAAGTTCAATCATCACTTTCAACTCCCAACATTCCTATTTCAAAAATGCAAAATCCATTTTTGCTTGTTTATTTGCTGGAATTTCTTAATGGCATGAAAATATTTAAAGGTAGAAACAGCCAATAATAGAAACCCACGGTTAAGTCTAGACTAGTCAGTGCCGTCTTTTGATGGGCTCGTGGGATGCTAATCCTTCCCCACATGTAGCCGACTCCCGGACCCTTAGACTCTGGTTAGTAGACTAATTGGGTTTAGTATAACCCTAGCCAAGCATCGGGTAACATTAGGCTTGACAAATTGGTAGGTGGCTAATCAGCCCTACGTTAAAAAAGATTAGTGGCGACTCCCCTTAAATAGGTTTTAATAGTTCCCTTCAAGTCGTTAAACGGTAGGGTTCGGACCCCGGACCCGCACGTTGCGACTGCTTGGCGAATCCACTGGGATAAGTTTGAGTAGTTCCTTTCAAGTCGTTAAACGGCAGGGTTCGGACCCCGGACCCGCACGTTGTGACAGCTTGGCGACTCCCCCGTGGAAGTTTCTTGTTGATTTTCGGTGTCATCGGTGACAGTTTGGAGCCCCGACACGGTGGTGACGTGGCGGAAGCGATTCCCGGTGGGCTAGGCGGCGGCGACGCAATTCTAGGGTTTGAAGAAAGAATCAAGATAGCACGACCCAGAAAACAGTATCAGCAAACTCGGCAGTATAACACTAGGTCCAATACTAGAAAGATGGACAAACAAGCTGCAGAAATTCAGCGTTTGAAGGAAGAAATGGCCCGCCGAGATGAAGAGGCGAAGCGCCGGAAAGAAGCTACAAATGCTCAGATGGAGCAGATGAAAGGAATATTGCTGTAGTTGATGAAAGGGAAAAATTTGGTGGATGAAACTCAAAATATAGAGGACCCGATTGGAGGGATGTTCCGAGCAAACTCAGGATTGACTGGAGCAAGTTCAAGGTTGACAGGGTAGCAATTGAGAATGTTAATCCTTTTGCATTTGGTGGAACGCAATTCGTTTTCCTGCCACTATCAGGAACGGCAAATAGGCCTCTTGTCTCGGATCCTTTAACATCCGGCGGGACACAGTTCGATCTTTCATCACTATCAGGAATAGCAGATGGGACTTTCTACCCTCATCGTCCAGGGCTTTATACCAGGGTTGGCATGTCATCTACATCCTTGTCGCAGGACTACTCTTATTTGAATCAACCAGGGATAGCTGCAAATAAGCCTATTGATTTGACAAAGGAAGATAGTTTAAACAAAGGGGCCAAAGAAGATAAATTTTGGCAGAAAATTGAAGACAAGATAGAGGATAGGTTGAAAGGCGTGAATGGAATTCAGGATTACGGGATTCCTAGTATTGGAAATACTGCTTTGGCCAAACGGGTTTAAAACCCTTGCCGAATACCTCTCGAGGGAGAGAAGAAAGGCAACCACTCACGGTTCCAGATTATAGAGAAAATTTTGGTAGCCTCAACTGGAGGGTGATTATGGGAGCATGTAAAGATCTCATGAGTCGATCACTAGAGTGGGGATTCGTTGAGTAAGATTTTCTCTATCATTGACTATCAACAATACAAACTGACTTTGTATCATCGTCATCTTCAGTATTAAATAAAATCTTTAATTGAATAATTCTGATCTTTCTTCAAAACTTCTCTAATTTCAAATGGAATGTTTTCACTCATCATCAACGATTTCTTCTATAACCACTGATGAACTCTCACCGAATTAATAATAGCTTCCACAGATAGGTTGCTCTATTCATTCTTGTTAATTATTAAAGTAGCTCTAGTTGCATCACCATCTATCCCCTCTTCAATCCTCAAATGACCATATTTATTGGAGTAAAGTTGAGCATGCAAACAACCAGCACTCACAATGAATGGCTTATTGTCTACTTGAACTATCTCAATCTCTCCATTGTCTTTCCATAACAAAACCATCTGATGTAATGATGATGGAATCGCATAGTTAGAATGAATCCAATCTCTTCCAAGAAATGCATTATATGGAGTTGAGAAACTAATTACAAAGTGTCGCAACGTGCGGGTCCGGGGTGTCCGAACCCTACCGTTTAACGACTTTAATTTAAGGAAGGAGGAAACTATTGTTTCCTAAGTTTGGAGTCGCCACTAATCTTTTTTAACTTAGGTGTGATTAGCCACCTATCAGATTATTAAGTCTAATATTAACCTAAGCTTGGCTAGGGCAACACTAAACCTAATAAACGGTATTCTAACCAGAGTTCTAAGGTTCGGGAGTCGGGTACGCATGGGGAAGGATTAGCACCCCCACGACGCCCGTCGAAATGACGGCACTGACTAGTCTAGAACTGACTATGGGTTTCTATTATGGTTGTTTTCTATTTTTAACTTTTTTCATGCCATTAAGAAATTTTAATCATTGATGTTAAGCAAATAAACAAGCAAAAATGGGTTTTTGGATTTTTTGAAATAGGATTGTCGGGAATTAAGCCCGTTTATTGTTTGTTCTCTGTTCGGACTCCTCATGAGAGGATTTTCTTTAAAGCTTACCATTAAAACGATTTGATTAAAAAAAATGCTTTTGATGGGAACTTTCCCATTTTCTTTAAAAACTAAAACCGAAAACAACGGGAACTTTCCCTAAATTGAAAACTAAAACTTGGTGAGAACTTCGAAAAAACTGAGTGGGAACTTTCCCAATTTTAACAAACTTAAAAGTTGATGGGAACTTTCCCAATTTTTTTTAAAAAAACTTAAAACCGATGGGAACTTTCCCGATCAAAAATTTAAAACTGGTGGGAACTTTCCCAATTAAAAAAACTTAATGAAATTCTTTTTTTTTATTTTTGAGTTTTGAAAAAAAAAAATTGATTTTTTTTAACAACCTTTTTATTTAATTTTGAAAGACTCAATTTTTCATTTTTGAATTTTTATGTTGGAAAACTAAAAGAGAACAATTCACAAACACAAACTCTTTTTAATTTTTGGAGAAATGATTTTATTCTATTTCAATTTTAATTTCTTCTTCTCTTTTTAGGATTTTCCTATAACAATTAATTGAAATTATTAAGACTAGACCTTAGATGCATGAGTGCAAATGATGCATGTTTTCCGGTTGCATATAATTTTTACCGAATAATTATACGAGGATTTCCTTCCGGGCACCCGCCACTCATACTGGCTAAGACCCCCGTCCGGAAATACCAAGTCTAGAAAGGATAAATTGAGACCGACAAAAATTGTCTAAGTCCCAATTATCGTTCCATCATCGGATCCAAATTTTTAATTTCGAATGACATAATATCAAGAATAACATAAAGAAATATGGAATTTTAAACATGAATGCATATGAAAGTAATTATAATTTTCTAAATTTAAATGTATTTCATTTTTAAGAAAATAAAAATTAGAAGTCCAAATGAAATCTAAAACCCACACCTAATAGAACCCTCATATATCCAAACAAAAGCCCAAATTTATTACTTAAAACTAAAGCCCAAAACAAATATAAGAGTCCAAGCATATCAGTAGGGCCCAATCATACATGGAACAAGCCCATCACAAAAGCAAGTGCTTCATGGAAATAAATAAACAAAACAACAAAACCCAAATAGATAGCAAGATCCAACATCAATAATAATAAAAAAAAAACCCAAAGCATACCCATAATAGACAAAACCCTAAAGATGGATCAAAACTAGGCCCAACGAAATTTAGAGGCCCAACAGAAAATATAACAAAGTAAAACCCAAATAACCAAATTGCAAGGCCCAACTAAATAACAAAACCCAACAAAGGAATACAACAAGGCTAAGCCCAAACAAATTGGCATGGCCCAACAGTAACCTTAAGCCTCCCACCCTAACTAAAAGGCCCAAGGTATAATTCTTCCCTACTCTTAATATTATTTATGTTAATTCCCAAAGTCAACTATCCTATAAAGGCAACATCTTTTCCTTCAAATTTTAGATATTTTAACTCCACCACCCGGAATTAAAACTAACTCTAAAATCAAGTTACCAGAAAATTAGTTGCTTGGATTATTACGAATTTAACCTAAATCTAAGCCATTAGGAACCTAATCAATTAATTTAGGGACTGAATCATATGAATCCAAACGCTAGAGTCCTAAATCGGCATAAACATAAATAATCTAGGGACCGAATTGAAGAACTAAATAAGGCATTACCTTAGATAACAGAAATAACCCATATACACATCATTCCAATAAATACTAATTTTCAAACGAAAACCCTAAACAACTTTCTTTTACCTTCTCTCTATCTCCACCAGAACTCAAAGCCCCGCCGCCGCCGCCGCTGTTGTCCGCTTGTAGCAGCGCCGTTTGGCGTTGAGAGTGCACGGTTCGGTTTCCCCTTCCTCCCTCGTCACGGATCTGTGTTTAGCTTCCTTAAGGATGATCTCCAAGAGCCTCGAACTGTTCTACCCGAATCACCACTTCAAATAGTCAGATCTACCAATCTAGCCATTAGGTTGAGCCAATCTTCTGGTATGAGCCTTCCACTCTTTTTTTACGAACTTTCTTGATCAATTTCTAAAGGTGAAACCTAAATTTACCAAATCTGAATCCGATGAACCCTAATACTTTTTTTGTTTGGTTGTTGTTTTTTTTTAGAGAAGAAAAAAAAACTAGAAACAGGGTATCAACAAAGCACTCAATGGAGAACTTGACGGGAAACTAAACTAACTTAAAGGTAAGATTTATGTTTTTGGTACTTTTTTTTTGATGAAAACTGACCTAAAAAAAACTACCCGAAATCAAAACTAAAGGCTTGTTGTTGAAAAAAACTATTTTCTTGCATGAGCTACTGTTAAATCCGAAAAAAAGTTTATCTCTTTTTTGTGTTTTTTTGTTGCTAGCAAAAGAAAAATGAAGAACAGAAAACTAGGGTTTATGCCTCTGTGTTTGCTAGGGTTTTTTGCTTTGGAAAATATGTCCTGTGTCTGTGTAAGTGTGATATTTATAGTGGGGTGAGGTGTTGTCTGAGAAATTGAGAGGTGGCTTGATGAGTTGGAATTTTTTTGCTATGATTCCGTGCTGGCTCTGCTTACCTTCTTCATTTTGCTTAACTGTCCACTGAGTTGGCTGCTGACATGGAGGTTTGCTCCATTTCCATTTGCTCTCTGCTTGTGTGTATGTGTGTGCAATGTGTGTGAGCTTGTGATCAACACACTCCTGGTACTGTGTCAATCTGCTATGTGTGCTATTTCATTTCTCTTCATGTGTATATATCTTACTATGATTCCTGCCTGTTGATTCTGCCCTTTAAAGCCAACTGTTTGGATCTAATGGCCATTATTTGAGAGTGCACCCTACCTATAATATTCTGTTTGTACTTAAATTTATTTGAAGACAAAATCTGGTTTTTGTAAAACTTGGTGTGCACGTTCTTCTTAATAGCCTGCTAATCCTTCCCTTGTTTTTGTTTGTTTGTGCTCTTATTACTGCAACACTTCCTGCTTGGTCCCCCAAGTCTAAAAAGCTAAGTACTGTATAACTATGAACTTAATTCACTTACTATGCCTTTTTAGGATATGAATTACTGCTAATCTCTTATGTTTTGTTTTGCAGGGTGTGTTTGGAGCTCAAAAACAGGGAAAGGAAGAAGAAAAGTGGATCACGTGATCCACCTTCAATTTATTTAACAAAGTTATCTTTATGTAACCTCTTTTTTCTTCTTGTTTTGTACAATATTTGTGGTTATGTACATTTTCATAAATGAAAAGACTTGCAATATTTATGTATCCCAAATGGCCTTCAAATGCTCATATCCCAAAAGGACTAAGCCCAATGGAAGTGCCAAGGTCCAAAGTAAACACCCCTGACCCAAGTAAAAGCCCCAAAGCCAAAATGGACTGAGAAGGAAAAAGGAGTTCTAAACACCTAAGAGCAATTCAAAACCCAATTTTTGAACAATTTGGACCAATTTTAAAAAAAAATTAAAAGGAGTGGATAACTTATAAAATTGTTTAAGTAAGGGAACGGGTTCTAGTAGCAAAAGACATTACTTATTGTATGCTAATAGAAAGAAAGGAGTGGACAAGGGCTTAACAAGAGTTCTTGGGCTTAGCTAAGATTAAGGCCTTACTAAACAAGCAAAAAAAATGTGTCTACAGTTGCCCCTCTTTGTGCACTTCCTAAATATCGGTGAGTGTACAAAAAAGAAATTTGTATACCACTCCGAGAGTTTAGGAAGTGCGCAAAGATGTAGACACCCTTTTTCCTAAGAGAAATCCGGTCCGTGGATAACCTTTAAACTAGGAAAGACCTGTCTGAAGTCGAATTTGAAAGATAAAGACCTGTCTGAGGTCGAAATTAAAACTGAGGAAAGATAACCTGTTCCCAATCAACTTTGATAATGCTGAATAGATGGCCTGTTTCCAACCAACTTTGATAAATGCTGAAAAGATGGCATGTTTCCAACCAATCTTTGATAAATGCTGAAAAGATGGCCTGTTTCCAACCAACTTAGCTAAATGCTGAAAAGATGGCCTGTTTCCAACCAACTTTGATAAATGCTGAAAAGATGGCCTGTTTCCAACCAACTTTGCTAAATGCGGAAAAGATGGCCTGTTTCCAACCAACTTTGATAAATGCCGAAAAGATGGCCTGTTTCCAACCAACTTTGCTAAATTCCGAAAAGATGGCCTGTTTCCAACCAACTTTGCTAAATGCTGAAAAGATGGCCTGTTTCCAACCAACTTTGCTAAATGCTGAAAAGATGGCCTGTTTCCAACCAACTTAGATAAATGCTGAAAAAATGGCCTGTTTCCAACCAACTTTGATAAATGTTGAAAAAATGGCCTATTTCCAACCAACTTTGATAAATTGACCTGTTTGAGGTCGACGCTTCGAAAATCTTCTGTATAGTCCTGTTTAAATGCTTTGGTGATGATATGATGCGTGACCGGAATGCATGCATGCCAAGATGCTTTTATGTTATGTTTGTCAAATGAAGTTTATGCACTTACTACTCCTGTATTATAAAATTTTTGAGATATTTATTGATTATGCTTTCTTGTACCGTGACCCTTTTGTTCTGAGCTCCGTCTGTTGATTCTCTCATTCCATAGCTTTCCTTGACCACTTTACGCATTCTTCTCCATCTCTTTGTCCTTCATGAATGTTTCCTTCCCCTTGAACGAATCGTCCTACTGACTTATGTTAAATCATTTAGGATTTTAATCATGTTTTCTGACAATTTTGCCCCTCTCCTGATAATTGCCCCATTACTGCCCTTGTCTTTACTCTTTACTTCCGGTTGCTTTTTCAAAAGGGTGACTGGTCTTATGCTTGTTTAAAAGATGAAACTTTGTCTTATCGTTTATTACTTGTGATGAAATGCAATGCAAGGAAGAAAATCCATAATTGAAGAGGACCTTAAAAGTGTAATCATTTATTAAATACCGAAAGCGATACAAGAAGATAAAAAGATGGAAAGTAAGGGAATATTTCAATCATTTGAAGGAAATCTGAAGACTAGAAACAATTTAAATAAGATAACACCTCGTAATGATGAATACTCCGACGACGAAATATTGATGGTGCCGAGGGTTCTGGACAGACCTGCTGTACTGACGGCGTTAACTCAGTCTGGATCATAGCCTCACCCTTTTGACCATAAGATATAGTCTAATGATCATCCACTACCCTACGGTCTCTCCTTCTTCTACTTGAGCCGCCCTTTCGGGTTTTCAACTCAAGCATCTCCTTCCCCATCCTTCACTTTAAGTTGCCCTTTACGGGTTTTCAACTTTAGTGACCCCCCAACGGATTCAAGCCGCCCTTTGCGGGTTTTCAACTCGGATCCCTCCTTATATATATATTTTTTCTCTTTTTCCAACCTCTTTCTATTTTAGGCTGAGTTTTTTTTTTTTTTTAAGGCATAATATTTCTTTACGGCATCTGAATTGATAGGAGCTGGGAAAACTTCGCCATCCATTTCTTGTAGTATGAGAGCTCCTCCGGAGAAAGCCTTTTTAACCACATAGGTACCGTCCCAATTTGGCGTCCATTTGCCCCTTGGGTCACGCTGATCAGGGAGAATCCTTTTCAATACCAAATCTCCTTCCTTAAACTCTCTCGGACGAACTTTCTTATTATATGCCCTCTCCATTCTCTTTTGGTATAACTGGCCATGGCAAATTGCGGTGAGCCTGTTTTCATCAATCAGATTCAATTGGTCATACATTTCTTGCACCCACTCATCCTCTTCTAATTTCACCTCTCGGAGGACTCTCAATGAGGGAATTTCTACTTCAATTGGCACTACTGCCTCCATTCCATAGACTAAAGAGTATGGAGTTGCCCCAGTTGATGTTCTGACACAAGTTCGGTATGCATGGAGGGCAAATGGTAACTTGTCGTGCCAGTCTCGATAAGTCACTGTCATTTTCTCAATAATCCTCTTGATGCTCTTGTTAGCCGCTTCAACTGCACCATTCATCTTCGGTCAGTACGTAGTTGAATTACTATGAATAATCTTGAACTGCTTACATGTTTCTTCTATCAATCCCGGATTCAAGTTTGACGCGTTATCAGTTATGATTCTTTCCGGCATTCTGTATCTGCAAATAATCTCTCTCTTGATAAACCGAGTAACCACGGCTTGAGTGACGCTCGAATACGAAGCTGCTTCAACCCACTTGGTGAAGTAGTCGATGGCTACTAAGATAAATCGGTGGCCGTTCGATGCTTTAGGGTGGATGGCTCCAATGACGTCTATGCCCCACATGGAGAACGGCCAAGGAGAAGACATGACATGCAAAGGATTTGGAGGAACATGTATGTGATCTCCGTAAATCTGACACATGTGGCACTTTCTCACATACTTAATACAATCTGTTTCTAAGGTCAACTAGAAGTACCCTGCCCTCATGATTTGTCGGGCCATTTTATGTCCGCTAGCATGACTCCCGCAAGAACCACTATGGATTTCCTTCACTATCTTTCGAGCCTCAACTGAATCTACACGTCTGATTAGTGACAAATCTCGACCCTTCTTATACAAACTTTCACAACTCAAGAGGTAACCTTGGGCCATCTTTCTGATCATTCTCTTATCATTTCCTGTAGCATGTTCCGGGTACTTCTGCTCTTTAAGGTACTGGAGAATATCGAAATACCAGGGATTTCCGTCTACTTCATCTTCAACACTCATGACATGTGCCGGGAAATCTTTTAATTGAACGTGTATTGGCAGAATTTTCGTGTCAGTCCCCACTGTGAACATGCACGACAAAGTTGCTAAAGCATCGGCTATCTGATTCTCTTCTCTTGGCAAATAATGAAACGATATGTCTTCAAATGGCTTGATCAGCTCCATGATATAGCCTTTATACAACACCATTTTCGAATCTCGGGTTTGCCATTCTCCTTTCATTTAATAGATTACGAGCGCCGAGTCTCCGTATACTTCCAGTTCTTTTACTTTCCTTTCTAGAGCCAACTGGATTCCCAAGATACAAGCCTCGTATTCTGCTACATTATTAGTTGCATGAAAGTTCAGTCTGGCCGTAGCAGGGAAGTAATTGCCATTTGGGGAAATTAATACCGCCCTGACGCCTTGCCCTGACAGATTTGAAGCTCCATCAAAGTATACCTTCCATTTTTCCTTGGCCTCCCTATCTTCTTCCGCATGAGTAATTGTCATTAGATCTTCATCGGGAAATTCAAACTTTACTGGCTCATAATCTTCACTAGCCCGATCGGCCAGGAAATCAGCAATAGCGCTTCCTTTAATAGCTTTCTGCGAGACATATATTATGTCATATTCTGATAGCAAGACTTGCCACCTTGCAATTCGTCCTGATAATCCTGGTTTCTCAAATATATATCTGATTGGGTCTAACTTGGATATCAACCATACAGTGTGATACAACATGTACTGTCTCAAACGGTGCGCGGCCCATGCTAATGCGCAACACATTTTCTCCAATGACGAATACTTGACCTCATAATATGTGAACTTTTTGCTTAAATAGTATATGGCATGTTCCTTCTTTCCTGTATCATCCTGTTGTGCCAATACGCATCCCATGGAATTCTCAAATACAGATAAGTACAAGATCAGCGGTCTTCCTTTTACAGTCGAGACCAATACTTGCGGGTTCACTAAATACTCTTTAATCTTCTCAAAAGCTGTCTGGCAATCTTCATCCCAGTTTCCAGGGTTCTTTTTCTTGAGTAATTTGAATATTGGATCGCATTTCGCAGACATTTGTGAGATGAATCGCCCTATGTAATTCAATCGTCCCAAAAAACCTCTCACCTCTTTTTGGGTCATGGGCGGAGACAAACCCTGGATGGCTTTGATTTTATCTAGGTCCACCTCTATTCCTTTTTTGCTGACCACAAATCCTAACAATTTTCCTGATGTAGCTCCAAAAGTGCATTTGTTCGGATTTAGTTTAAGCTGACATTCTCTTAACCTTCCAAAAAGCTTCCTTAAGTTTATGATGTGTTCTTTGGGTGATCTTGCCTTGGCAATCATATCATCTACTTACACCTCTATCTCTTTGTGCATCATGTTGTGGAAGAGTGTTACCATAGCCCTTTGATAGGTTGCCCCAGCGTTCTTTAATCCAAAGGGCATGACTTTGTAGCAAAATACTCCCCAAGCCGTGACAAAAGCTGTCTTTTCCATATCCTCCGGCGCCATTTTGATCTGATTATACCCCGAGAATCCATCCATGAAAGAGAATATGGAATATCCTGCAGTGTTGTCTACCTAGATGTCTATGTGCGGCAATGGGAAATTATCTTTAGGACTGGCTCGATTCAAATCTCTGTAATCCACGCACATTCTCACCTTTCCATCTTTTTTGGGTACTGGGACTATATTTGCCTGCCATTCCGGATACTTCGCTTCCTGTAAGAACCCAGCATTGAATTGTTTCTCTACCTCTTCCTTTATTTTAAGCAACATATCTGGTTTCATTCTCCTCAATTTCTGCTGTACTGGCCTACTATCTGTCCGGATGGGCAGTTGGTGGACTGCTATATCTGGATCGAGGCCTGGCATATCCTGATATGACCAGGCAAATACATCCGAGAACTCTTTTAACAAGTCTATCAGTTCTTGTTTGTCTTCTTTTGACAATGTCATTCCTATTTTTACTTCTCTCGGCTCCTCTTCTGTCCCTAAATTTATCAACTCTGTGGATTCCTTATGAGGTAGGATCTGTCTTTCCTCTTGCTCGACTAATCTCAAAAGGTCTGAGGGTAGATTCTGATCCTCAGTGTCTTCATCGTCTAGCTAATCAATACAGACAGGCCTGTCGAAATCGAAACTCGGCTCATCTGGAGCATCTTTGCATTCATCATCATTTGGCCTGAAAATATGATTAAAGAGAGAGAATATATATATATAGAAGAAGAAATAAATAATAAATTAAAAGAGGGATCATAAAATGAATGAGAGGGAGGAAGAGATTATTTAACAAAATATGGATTAAATATATGCATTATATTTCATTACTTGTGATAAGAAGTATAACATGTGAATAGTTTAAACAAGCATAAGGTCAATCTTTAATTGAATTTAAAAACAACCCTTAAATGTTCTTGAAACATCCAATAAGACAAATTCATTACATTTCCAAATCCTTCATTAAGACAGCGCGATCATAAGCCTTCCAGTTTTCCAGTTCTTCTCCTGGGGCTAGCTCATGAATCCAGGGGTGTGATTCTATTGCTTCCTCCATGGTGGCGCAGATAATGTGCTCAGACACCTTCTCGGTAACCATTTCCGTTTCTTCTACCGACTGCCTTATCCATCCAACAGATCTAAAGGTCTGGCTTAAGGGAGGGATTTCCATCTTTGTTTCCTTGTCGAAGGGTAGACCCGTCCTCTCGCCTTTACTCATCTCTCTATTGTCTGCCAGAATCTAATGATCCTCAGTCGTAGCCTCAAACCCTAATCCAAAGCCCAAACTCCGAGCAGCGCCTAATAGAATTTCTTTCATACCCTGAGCATTCTTCCCTAGGCCCTGACCTTCAGCCCAACCGTATTTCTTCATCATCTGCATCGCATTAAATGTGTCTTCCTTTGGCTTCCTAACAAAATCTGTTTCGAGAACTCGGGATGAGCATTTGTACGACTGTTCTCCAGCTTCTTCATGTAGGGCAACACTAGTTTGTGCCAGGATTGTACCCTCATGATTCCTTGCGGACTCGTCTCCTTGTCCTGAAGGCAACAAAGTTTCTTCAGCCATGTGAACCCAAGGGCGACCTAGCAAGCATGCATAAGGTGCATCTATATCCATAACTTGGAATAACAACCGAAAGGGGGTCGACCCAATGTCCAAACAAACTTCGACTTCTCCTATAACTTCTCTCATCTCACCATTACAGGTTCGGACCATCATGTGGTCGACTTGAGTGAACGCGGGTTTTACTGGGAAATCCCTCAAAGTACTTAAGGTCATGATATTCAATGCAGACCTGTTATTTATGTGAATCCCTCCTAGCTCATAAGGAAAAGGTTGTGGCGGTACCACCACCAAGGCAGGTAACAATAAAAGGGAAGGTGCCACCGCTGCTGCCCCAGAGATGAAGAGTCGGAACGGTTCTGTTATGTAAGGCATCGGAGGCACCGACTGAACCATAGGCGTGTTTGGGTCTACGGGTGGGCACTCTTGCTCAGGGACAACATCTGTTTCTTCCTTTTTTCCATAAAACTCAGCTCGACCCTCATCCATCAACTTTTGTACCTTTTCCCTAAACTCTGAGCATTGCCGAATTCCGTGCACTAGACCATGATAGGGGCAGACTTCTTCATGATCCCCATCCCCAAATTCTCCCAATTCCAGCATTTCTGCATTCGTCAAGACTTTATATATGAAACCGAAAGGCGTCTCAACCTCATGCAGCTTTCTTCTCCGGACTTCCCCGCTTTCTACCATCGATACTTGATTATCCTCCTGCCTTTGAGTGAGTGAGTCCTGAGTCGAACTACCAAAACTAAGCTTCCCGCTTCTGATCAAACCTTGGACGGCTTGCTTCAACCTGATGCAATTTTTCCGTGGCGTGCCCCTCTGTTCCTGAATGGTAATCACAGCGAGCTTTCGCGTTGTACCATGCTGGGCGAGGAGCCTGAAATGGTGGAGAATAAGGTAACCTCTGAATCAATCCTTGTTGGAGCAATTGTGGTAGGAGCTCAGTGTATGTGTATGGGATTGGGTCAATTGGGGCTTCCTTTCCTATTGGGTTCTCATTAATAGTTTGAGCCTTCTGTAATGGCTATTGCAGGGATTCCGAGTGGTGGTTAGATGGCTTTGGGTGAAGAGGAGCCTTTCCAGCCGTGTGGACATACTCGGGATACGGATAGTAGTAAGCCGGAGGTAGAGCAAAATACCCATATGGCCAATAAGGGTAAGAATATTCAAAATTACGAGGTGGGCGATGATGGCGCCGTGATACTCGACGTCCAAGTCTCGTATGTACGTTTCCTCTCCTCTCCTTCTAGTCAGCAGGGTTCCCTTTGTTCTGCTCTGTGAGGTCATATGGGTGCCTTGCTTCAATTATGGCTTCCACCATTTCGCTAGCAGACTCTACCTTACTTGGACCATCTTTCGTCTTCATTTCCACAGGCTTTTCATGGATCTCTTCAGATTCATTTGCTTGTCTGGGCTTGGCGAGTTGATTTGGTTGATCGGGGGTGAGTCAGGTTGAACTGTATTTCCGGTTATCTCCATAGACGGCGCACCTTCTATATCGGCAGCCCATTCTAGATTGCTCGTTGTTCTTGATAATGGCGGAAGAATGATTTGCACTCCACTTGGTGCGAAGGGGCTAACATTCTCAGCTGCTACCCTTGTTAACCCTGAACTTGCTCCGGTCACTCTTGGGTTTGCTCGGAACATCCCTCCAAACGGGTCCTCTATACTCTGAGTTTCGTCTGCTAAGTTTTTCTCTTTCAATAATTGCATCAACATTCCTTTCATCTGCTCCATCTGAGCATTCATAGCTTCTTCTCGGCGCTTCGCCTCTTCATCTCGGCGAGCCATCTCTTCTTTCAAACGCTGAATTTTTGCAGCTTGTTCGTCCATCTTTCTAATGCTGGTCCTAGTGTTATACAGTCGAGTTTGCTGATACTGTTTTCTAGGTCGTGCTTATCTTGATTCTTTCCTGAGTTAAATGCCCAAAGACTGTTATTATCTTTTATTATTGGTTTATTTGATTATTTTATTTAAAATGTAATGAGAGTGTAGGGCCCCTCCCAATGACTGGTTAAAACCCTACGGGACAAGAGTTGTGGCCGTCACAAGTATTGTTATCAATCAGGGCCTTTGTCCTTATGCACATGATGTCATGATGCATGAATCTACTCATCATTCAAGATAGAAAAGAGAAAATTGGGATTTATTTTCGCGGAATACAAATGATTCTAACTCATACTAGTCTTGTATCATCTTCCTCTACGATGAATGACGAATCCGCCTATTAAATGTATCAAAGAATAGGGTAAGAAAAAGGGCAAACAATAAGCAGAATCGGTTAGTATCATATATAAAGGAATAAATGCTTGAATTTAAATGAATATTAATACATTGGGCCCTTCATAAGAACAAAACATTTTCTGTTTTTCGAAATTTCGAGCCTTGGGATCTTCATGGGCAGGGAGTCCAATAGTTAGGGTAACACAAATACCCATTCATCCATGGTCAAAATATAAATGAGAAAGTAAAACAGTAAAGGTAAGAATGTTCCTTCCGTGTACCTAGGTTTGCTTTTATAGGGTTTGGCTCTAACTAGGCAAGATATCAGGGTGATTATATGATGGGTAAGGCTTCTTGGTTCTAGAGGTTCCCAAACTGTCCTTACTGACGCCCACTCTAGGCTAGTAAGGCCCCCAATCCTCACCCATTATAGGCTCACTGGAAAAGGCTCAGTCTAAGTGGAGGTGTTTCACTAAAAACCCGCACGGTGACTATCCCCACACGAGGGTTAGCTACTTTGCCTCCTCCTAAATAGGTAAGAGCTCCGGTGTAAGCTCATGCAATGCGGATGCAAATTTAATAGTGAGTGTGTGAAGGAACATACAAACCTTTACCACAAACCCAATCCATAATTACTAAACTACCCCCAAGAAAAACAAAACAGAAAGGTTAAGCTAAATATAGATATAGAGAAATGTGGAAACATATAAGTATAAAAACAAAACACAGGCATCAATGGACAAGAATAGATAAACAAACAACCAAAAATGCACACCTTAGTTAACCCTAGACTAGCATTCAGTTCGACTCTCTAACCAGTCCCCAGTGGAGTCGCCAAGCTGTCGCAACGTGCGGGTCCGGGGTGTCCGAACCCTACCGTTTAACGACTTTAATTTAAGGAACGAGGAAACTACTGTTTCCTAAGTTTGGAGTCGCCACTAATCTTTTTTAACTTAGGTGTGATTAGCCACCTATCAGATTATTAAGTCTAATATTAACCTAAGCTTCGCTAGGGCAACACTAAACCTAATAAACGGTCTTCTAACCAGAGTTCTAAGGTTCGGGAGTCGGGTACGCGTGGGGAAGGATTAGCACCCCCACGACGCCCGTCGAAATGACGGCACTGACTAGTCTAGAACTGACTATGGGTTTCTATTATGGTTGTTTTCTATTTTTAACTTTTTTCATGCCATTAAGAAATTTTAATCATTGACGTTAAGCAAATAAACAAGCAAAAATGGGTTTTTGGATTTTTTGAAATAGGATTGTCGGGAATTAAGCCCGTTTATTGTTTGTTCTCTGTTCGGACTCCTCATGAGAGGATTTTCTTTAAAGCTTACCATTAAAACGATTTGATTGAAAAAAATGCTTTTGATGGGAACTTTCCCATTTTCTTTAAAAACTAAAACCGAAAACAACGGGAACTTTCCCTAAATTGAAAACTAAAACTTGGTGAGAACTTCGAAAAAACTGAGTGGGAACTTTCCCAATTTTAACAAACTTAAAAGTTGATGGGAACTTTCCCAATTTTTTTTTAAAAAAACTTAAAACCGATGGGAACTTTCCCGATCAAAAATTTAAAACTGGTGGGAACTTTCCCAATTAAAAAACTTAATGAAATTCTTTTTTTATTTTTGAGTTTTGAAAAAAAAATTTTGATTTTTTTAACAACCTTTTTATTTAATTTTGAAAGACTCAATTTTTCATTTTTGATTTTTTATGTTGGAAAACTAAAAGAGAACAATTCACAAACACAAACTCTTTTTAATTTTTGGAGAAAATGATTTTATTCTATTTCAATTTTAATTTCTTCTTCTCTTTTTAGGATTTTCCTATATATACTAAATAGTATTTGAAACACCCAATGAAATTACTAAAGGCTCCAAATCAGGATTGATGAGGAGCCAGCATTTTGTCCTTTTTTGTCTTTTCACACTTGGTAAATTATAGAAAAGTCCAAACTAGATTTTTATCTTTCCTTTACCTATTTGGTCATTTTGGTAATTGCAAGTCCTTTGAAACCGTTTTGGGAAATCATTAGTGTGGACGTATTTATTGTTAGGAGAATTCCTCTTTAGTGTATTAAAAAGCTAAATAATCTATGATTGGTGATATAGAGAAAATTAATCCTTCATCTATACTAACTATTTTTTTAATTAAATAGAACTTTGCATTAACTATATAAAGAAATGGAATTAATCGTTACTTAGTTCAAGTTCATTTAGAATGGCTTAAGACATGCAATTATTTTCTCCAATTGGCATAGACTTTAATTTTTGTGATACTAGATAAAAAATAGGTTAATCATTTAGGTATTGTATGTTTTTAAACAGTAGATATTATATAAGCAAGCTTTACAATTTAGATGATATAATATGTTTCAAGCAAATCCAGTTTTCCATTTATAGATTAATAGTTGTTGTTTAGAAATATGTAATAAATTTTAGATCATGTTTCAATAGAAGTAATTCTTAAACAATCTAAATTTTTTAACGTTCGACGCGCCAGCGCAAACCGAACAACTTTTAACAATTAATAGAAATTATTAAGACTAGACCCTAGATGCATGAGTGCAAATGATGCATGTTTTCCGCTTGCATATAATTTTTACCGAATAATTATACGAGGATTTCCTTCCGGGCACCCGCCACTCATACTGGCTAAGACCCCCGTCCGGAAATTCCAAGCCTAGAAAGGATAAATTGAGACCGACAAAAATTGTCTAAGTCCCAATTATCGTTCCATCATCGGATCCAAATTTTTAATTTCGAATGACATAAAGAAGATTGATGAGGAACCAGCATTTTGTCCTTTTTTTTCTTTTCACACTTGGTAAATTATAGAAAAGTTCAAACTAGATTTTTATCTTTCCTTTACCTATTTGGTCATTTTGGTAATTGCAAGTCCTTTGAAACCGTTTTGGGAAATCATTAGTGTGGACGTATTTATTGTTAGGAGAATTCCTCTTTAGTGTATTAAAAAGCTAAATAATCTATGATTGGTGATATAGAGAAAATTAATCCTTCATCTATACTAACTAATTTTTTTAGTTCAAGTTCATTTAGAATGGCTTAAGACATGCAATTATTTTCTCCAATTGGCATAAACTTTAAATTTTTGTGATACTAGATAAAAAATAGGTTAATCATTTAGGTATTGTATGTTTTTAAACAGTAGACATTATATAAGCAAGCTTTACAATTTAGATGATATAATATGTTTCAAGCAAATCCAGTTTTCCATTTATAGATTAATAGTTGTTGTTTAGAAATATGTAATAAATTTTAGATCATGTTTCAATAGAAGTAATTCTTAAACAATCT